>JAWQFJ010017030.1:27500-37500 GCA_034096865.1 Theodoxus fluviatilis | reverse complement strand
AATACTTTCAATCTCAATTCAGCGTTCCGCTGTGGGGCACTGATAAATCTAAACGCACTTTCTCTTCTTCTTCTTCCTGCTCCTCCTCTTCCCCCTGCTCCTCCTCTTCCCTCTGCTCCTCCTCTTCCCCCTGCTCCTCCTCCTCCTGCTTCTCCTGCTGCTGCTGCTCCTCCTTCTGCTCCTGCTCCTGCTCCTCCTGCTCTTCCTCCTCCTGCTCCTGCTCCTGCTCCTCCTCCTCCTGCTCCTGCTCCTGCTCCTCCTCCTCCTCCTCCTCCTCCTTTTCCTCCTCCTCCTGCTTCGCCTCCTGCTCCTCCTGCTCCTTCTCCTCCTCCTCCACCACCACCACCTCCTCCTCCACCACCACCACCACCACCACCACCTCCTTCTCCTCCTCCTCCTCCTCCTCCTCCTCCTCCTCCTCCTCCTCCTCCTCCTCCTCCTCCTCCTCCTCCTCCTCGGATGTCCACCTTGGGCGACGAAGATGCTATTGACTCTGACGGTGAGGGCGCAGCCAAGACTCCGAGGCGCAAAGACGGTTACAGATGAGACATGCCACAGCTGTAGTTGGAATACCTCTTTTGTTTCGAGGGCGATGTGTTTCTGTTCAAGGTTGCGCAACTGCCGATCGAACGCTGCGATTCTCTGGGAGACAGCCGAGTGCAAAGCTTTGCGGTCTGCAGCCGGGGACTCGCAGCTTGCAGCTGATATGTTGCATGACACCGGGGCCGCGCTGCGTAGACGTGAGGTCCAGCGAGGCATAGGCCTATGTCAACATGTGTCAAGAATTGCATGCCTCCCTCACCAGCTGGAATGCTGCGGTCTTTGTGTTTTCGGGGCCTGCTCCAGTAGCACCCGCACAGCCAGCCCCAAGCAACATTTACATCGCCTTCACATCTGCTTTCATCATGACGACACTTGTTGACACCGGCCTATTCCTCGCAGGATCTTGGCTTTCCTTGATTCTATGCAACGCGCCCCAGAGAGAACCTCAAGCCACCCTTAAAACGCTACACTATACGTCTGTTGTAGACGAGTAGTGACACTTCAAGGTCCCCCAAAAGTCTGGTAAAGCGTATATTTCCACGTCGGCGCTTCTGGACTGGAATGAGAGTAATTTAATAAGAATCTAATGCTTAAAATAATACGGGGAACAAGTTTGCAGGTTTTGAAGAGGTCACCACTATGCTTGCCCGACCGCAACCGAGAAAGATTATTTTCGGCTCACACTCGAGTTGCCGCGCAATAGTGCGAAACAAACATTGCCCTCTGTGAAGTGTGTGAACATACTCGGAGGAAGAGCCTCAATTCCGAACTGTCTTCCGAAAGTTGCCCTAAAGTTTCTCGCGAGATATAGATTGCAGCTCGGTTTTACAGCAAACGCTCACGCTCCACTCACGTGCAGACTAGGAGACAAGGGAATACATCCCCAAGTGACATATGTATGTATCAGAAGGACAAACTGGAGTGCTTGAGTTCAGAGGAATGTGGGCTTTGTATCTAAAAAGAGAAATCTTCTACGAATTTTCCAGCATAAGAAATAGGCCGACAGTTGGCAATATCAATGTATCGCTTTCAAAAATGCCTTTGAAGACAGGCTTGGTCAGGGATATTAAAAATCCAACAACTTCAAATCTTGATTCAACAAGGCAGAGTTTCTTGCAGAATCTGTGGCAGGCGCTGAAACTAAACTGATTGCACTTAGCGATCGCGTCTGAGTATTAAGCTAAAAGTGCTAATTCTCATATCATTCCTGCACAATAGCATCGGTGGTAGGCATTGCCTTTCAGAAAAAGTCTTCATTCTAATGCCGCACAGCTCAGTTCGCCTTCAGACAATATAAATGAAGTTATTGCAAACCAGGGAGACATATCTATTGTTCATTAGTCCGCGTCAGCGGGTTACACCGATAGTGCCCAGAATCAACATAAACATTTACAGTCAGGAATCATGAGTATTTTTATCTCTCCGCCGACGAGACAGCGATGAAACCACAGGCACGTTAATGGGCCGGCTTGTACACGACCGTCACTGATGGTTTTCGTTCTGCGTGTAGGAACCAGAGAGCCCCGATGACGATGCAAACATGGCTCTAAACTTTTCCCAGACAAATGATTCTCTTTAAGTGCTCTATTTTTTGCATCCAGCGCAGTTTACGGTCACGCGAAAGCGGAATCTCAAAGGAAAGGAACGCTTTGAGAGAAGTCTGCGGTTTCTCCAGCTCTCCAAACATTTATTGTGTCGTATGTTATAGACGCATGAACTTGTGGATGGTAGCTTTGTATATGCTTCATTTGTGTGCTTGACGTCAAGACTGTGTGAGGCAGACAACGGGTGACTGGCGCTCATCGTGGCATGAACTTTTCTTGCGCGATTAAAGCTGAAGGAACAACTTTAAGAAATGACGGAAATCTTGTCTTGTTTTTCATGAACATGTACATTAGATATCAGAGTCGCATTGACGTGTGGATAAATTCGATGCGTTCAACGAACAATCGTTTCGATACAAGCGCAAGTGACATCTCCTCCAGAAATGAATAGCAACGTCATTCCTTCAAAGACCTCGAATGGGTTTCTCTACAAGGAAAGTGAAACACGTCAAAAGACACTTTTCTGACATTTCACATGGAAACATTAGATGCGATACCAGCATTATGTATCCCCCCCCCCTTCCCCCTCCCTCTATCAGGGGATATCGAATATTTGGGTTGTGTTTTTGTCATGAAATGTTTAGCAGATTAGTTCTCTACGAAAAACTCCATATACACCATCTTAACGAGTTCATGAGTTGCTGGTTAAAATTTTCGGCACTTTCGACTTTGTCATTCCATTTCTGCACTGCAAGCAAAATGTCTCATCAAGCATTTCACAACTGCCGTTCCAAATGGTGAGAATCGATAATTATCCTGTGTCGACCAGCACGAGTTTATCCTGAGACTCAGCAAAACTGCCAGGTATCTGCTTTGACACAAATGTGATGCATATTTTTTGGCACAAACAGTTCTTTCTCTGCAGGTGTGAACCTACCAGATCAAACGGCCCCGAGCAAAAAATGAACTCAAATATAGGCTGTACGGCTTCGTTGTATGACACTAGGCAGACAACAACGCCCTTGTTTCACTCAATTTACAGAACAAGTTATTTTCTTATTCATCTGTATATAACTTTTATTCATTATTGTACATGCATATTACATATATACACATATATTCATATATTGCCAATTCAACGTTCAACAGGTGATAATTATCAAATGGAAGCTCCTTGATAATCTATTGATTGGACTGATGAGAATATGGTGCGTTTAACAAAAAAGATCGCGTACAAAAGCAATACATTGTAACGTGAATTTAGTCAAACTTAGTCCAGTTACTAAGTAATCACACATACGAGGCTATAAGTATTCTTGTTTGGATTGCACACCTCATAATATTTCAAGTCACTGTTCTTCATTCAAACATCACACTCAAGATGGATTTGAGTATTAACTCAATGTTCTCACAAGCATCAGTAAAAGGCATCCCAGAGAGATATTTATGGTGGCTCTTATTTTTCCACGACGACGATGACGGTCTATTGCTGACACAGGGACATTCTCAGGCACAGGATGCTCACTTGCCCAGGACAGGCTGTAGCTACGCTGAGGAAGAAGACGAGCCACTGAGGAGGCTCCAGGACGGATACAATCGGTCCCTTTCCCCCGAGGGTTGAGGGACGTAAAAAAATTTCCGCTTATCAAAACACATGCATAAACTATGACTGCGGTCGTAAAGGTGAAGCCACTGGTTTCACGGGCCCCTTCCAGTCGTTTGAGGTCTTGTTAGGAGGTTTGCCCAGGTCTGGGGCACGCACCTGGCTACCGCCTAGAGACTCTGGTCGGCGCCTCTCTCCACCGGAATGTCGGTGACAGGTATCTGACCTCTCGGGACCCTACTTTCATAACCTGAACCTGGACGGAGCCAGATGAAGTAGGGGACCAGAAGGCGAAAAGAGAAGGACAGACAGAAAGGAAAACTGACATGAATTTAACAGGAACTTGCTCACAGATGTGCAGACGAGACATTGAAGATAGCATCATTACTGGCGAAGAGCTGGACAAAAAGCAGAACGCAGAGAAAGAATGGATGATTACAAAGTTTGATCCATATTAAAAAAGGGGACTTTCTACAAGTGGAAAAGACACAGATGAATATGGACGAAGATTAGACACCAACAGTCCACAGGCTAAGATCTGGTCAGCAGCATGGGAGTACAGGAAGATGAGAAAGCATCAGACACAGTCATTATCCTATAGATGTGCACATTGTCACACATTTGTTCGATTTTGAAAAATAAAGCTCACGTATATTTCTCCTTCCTTTAGCTTAAAAACTTGTACACAATTCAAAATTTCAACAATTTAGTCAATTCATATTTCAAGTTGGTGCTGTTGAAACTTTTCATACAGACATATAAGACATAAGGGTTACACCTGTACTTTCATGTACACATCTCTTGTGTTATATATATATATATATATATATATATATATATATATATATATATATATATATATATATATAACCTCTAAGATGAGCACTGAAAGAGCAGGTAATAAACATTTGCTGAATAATCCATCCGATGGACGTCGTTTTCATATTTTAGAGTTGAAAGAATATTCACATCACAAAATATGAAGTAAGTCTGACTTTTTGGTTTCCTATTCATAGATGCAATAACGTAGTAATACGAAGAATCTGCTTCCTTCCTAAGAGCAACAGTAATCACAGCCTTCGTTGTTTGCATAAGTAAACACTACTGTTTAGAGGAATACTTTGTTTTGTCGCCACCAGCATAAATTTCAACAAAGATGTATTCATATGTATTGTGTTGTTCTGATAACAACATAGTTCAAACAATTCTTTAAGTAATGACGCTTCCATTGTGTTCCAATGTAATTTTTTCTGAAATTTGTCACTGGCTTGTTATGCACTTAAACTATAATCAATCGATCTGCTTTTCATCTCCACTTGTCATCCAATACAATACAAGGCGATGGGAGCAGTTTTTGGGACACCACTGTCATCAACAGCTACATGATTACTTGACTGTCCAAAGTCAGAGGCAGCATTTGGATGGAGTCTGCCGCGGTAAACCGTTTGGTTATTCAAGCAATGTGCATCGTTGTTATAAACGCGAAGAACATGTCCATGCAGATCCTTAGCATGAAATGCTCTGGACTCGAAACACAATTTACCAGGAATGCTGATTTCTATATTACCCACAACATAGGGTTTTCGTTTTCAAAGATACGTAGCTAGGTGAGACTGCGTCGTGCTGACGATATGTAAACAGTAAAGTAAATCCCTGACGAATACAGTCACCATGTAGGTACAAAACATGACTATCAGTTCGGCAAGCTGAAACTTCCATGCACAATCTTTACTGTTGTATGGATGAATGCACAGTAGGTAACGAGAAATGTCTTGTCGTAACAGTACCTCCATCGCCATTTTAAAAACTCAACAGAGTACATGAACGATGTAATAGAGTACTGAGAGCGGTCTCTCTTCATGCTTCACGTTCATTAATGTCTGTTCAAAGGGCACAATGACAGCACATGTCCAAGATCCATGCTGACTCGGTGATGTGGAAATGTGCAGGAGTGTGCACAGCGAACGTTGGCTCACTGGGTGCGGGCTCAGCAAGTAACCTTGTAGCACGCCAATGCCAACACTACACATCATCACCAAAAGTGTTCACCAGGTAGCACAAGCAGTTCATTCATGCACTGAACTTGAAGTCTAACCCGAACTGCACGGATATTGCAACGCTCCATACACTTCAGCAATCTTCCAACATCATCGTCACATTTCAGTCTCACATCAAACCACTGCATCGCACCAAACCAAACTCTGCACGAAGGAATCACAGGTACATCATCTCCAGCTTCATTCTGGCCGCACCGGACCCAGATGAGCCTCCTTGAGTCCTTGAGCTGATGTCCGAGTCCTTGAAATCACGGCCGAGGTTCTTCCTGTGACCTCCACTACTACCACTGGACTCTCTGTCCCTGGACTTGGCCTTCCTCGGGGTTGACCTTTTCTCCCTGGCGCTGTGTCTTCCGCCTTTGCCGTTCTCCATTCTGGCCGCTGCCTTGGGCACATGGGGAGAGGAATCTGTGCGCTTGTAGCGCCTGGGGGGCAGGGGAGGAGGGGTGCCCTTGTCGCCGCTGCTGCTGCTGGTGGCGGGTGAGGACCTCAGGGGGAGACGCACAGTGGAATCGGAGTGAGCTCCTCCAGACCCATCTGTCACCACACCGTAGACGCCGCCATGACCTTCACCGCTGGCCGCAGCGTCAGGGTCAATGACGAGCTGCTGGATGCGGGCAGGGTCGGCCGGGCGATACTTCTCGTGGTAGGTCACCACTTTGCCGGCGTCCAGAGCGTTCAGCCTGGCACGGAAGTCGTCGATGGGCTCGTAGGCAGGCTCCTCCCAGTAGCTCTCTTCGTCAGAGTCGTAGGAGAACTTGGTCTTGACATTGGGAGGAACAGCCCCGCCGTCCCTGACGTACTGGTACAGGTCCTCTATTTCGTCCATGAGCACGTCCTCCTTACTCTTGGAGCGACGCATCCCGCCTCGGCTCTCGTCCACAGAATACCTGCACGGAGACACGACAGGTTAGAGAGGGGACACGACAGGTTAGAGAGGGGACACGACAGGTTAGAGAGAGGTGACGACAGAGCTATGAAAGTGAAACACATGGGTGACTTTAGCACAGGAGAAAGGAGGATCAGTCCACAAAAAATGTTTAAAGGGGACACAGTACAACAGAGAAAAGGAACTGCTTTGAATCCATTGAAATATGGTGGCGGATTCAGTAAGAAGAAGACATTTTCTGCAGATTACATTCATAGCGACAGGGTGTGTTGGAGATCATTTTAAAATTTGGAGTCAACAGTGCATATTACACTGAATATAAAGAGTTCGCTGTGTTGCACGAAGCGGTTTAAAGATGAAAATTACATTCCAAAGTATGCCTAAAGAAAACAGGACGGTTGAGAACTAGCAATACTTGCAGGATGATGGAATGCATTACACAATGAAGATAATTCGAAATAGACATTAGCAAAGAAGGAGGAGTATTCCGAGGAAGACCGAACTGGTAGTTGAAAAATTCACATGAGACAAAAATTGATAAGAATGACAGTCTGTCTTTCGATATTCGAAGACACATCAATACAAAGAAATATGTAGGGAAAAAATACCAATATAATTCTAAATAATGATCTGATGCAACATCTGAGAAAGGTGTTCAATTATGCACGGTACATGAAGTTCTTAACAAGGCCACAGTGCATAATCCCCAGGTTAGCCTTACAATCAATGCGAAATTTCATGATTAGCTGTACTGATTTATGACATTATACTCACGAACAAGGACTTCCAAGGAATAGTTTAATTTATATATCTTGCATTAAATGACACTCTGTAATATCAGGGTACATACTATTATAATGACTATAACTTTTAATGTGGTTTTTGAGGGGTTTTGTTTTTTGCTTTTGATCAAAAACAATTTAGAGTACTTGACGTTTTAATTCAACGGCACACACAAAAGTTGCATGCATTTTGCACGATGAGTAAGGCCGAGATGTTAGGTTCGTTGACGTAACAGCTGGTGAACAAAGCAGTAACCACTATCATGTCATTTCTCATGAGTTTTCCCCCTGAATATCTTCACCTGCTGACCCCCCATACAACGTGACAGAACAACGTCTGAGATAACTACCTCTCTCCATCCTCCTCTCTGTCTCTGTCTGTCCGTCAGTCCGTTCATCCGTCCCTCTGTTTGTCAGTCAGTCAGTCAGTCAGTCCGTTCATCCGCCCCTATGTTTGTTTGTTTGTCAGTCAGTCAGTCAGTCAGTCAGTCTGTCTGTCTGTCTGTCAGTCAGTCTGTCAGTCAGTCTGTCTGTCTGTCCGTCCTTCCGTCCGTCCGTCCGTCCGTCTGTGTGTGTGTCTGCCTGCCTGCTGTCTATTTATATTTCTGTCTGTGTTTGTGTGTGTGTGTGTGTGTGTGTGTGTGTGCGTGCGTGTGCGTGCGTGTGTCTGTCTGTATGCGTGTCTCTGTGTTTGTCTGCTCTTTGTCTGTCTGTCTTTCTGTCTGTCTGTCTGTCTGTCTGTCTGTCTGTCTGTCTGTCTGTCTGTCTGTCTGTCTGTCTGTCTGTCTGGGTGTCTGGCTGTAAGTCTGGCTGTGTGTGTGTGTGTGTGTGTCTGTCTGTCTCTCTCTCTCTCTCTCTCTCTCTCTCTCTCTCTCTCTCTCTCTCTCTCCAGTCGCGTGACTTGCATTTTTTTCTAATTGTTAATACATCCAACTAATTGGTTGTCAATGATATATTCAATCAGATGTCTTGAAATACAAAAAATCTCATAACTGGCACATATTCTTTGGACATATTTTGCTCGATATTAGTTGGAAAGTCATTGAAGATACTTTGACAAGCTGTCTGACATATTCATCTTCCAAATCAACATCACTCGGAAACAAATGGAAATCTCTTCTTTGTCTTTGTACAAGATACATCCGCTGGAAAGAAGAAGCTTTCAACGAGTCAGTACTGTTAAGATAATTCTGCTACCAACTACACCATGCACTGTACACATGCACACTCTGCATTTCTGCATGCCGCACACCCCCATGCAGCATGCTCTTTAACACGGCAAGCAAAGAAAAAGCTGCAAGGCAAACGGTCAGTGCGATCACACCGGTAAGCAAGTGCCCAAACCATGCTGTCAGCGGGAAACCGCCAAGCCAAACACTGGAGCAGAACCTAGTCTGTTGACACACTTGGTGCCTGACACGACATGCTTGACACAGTCCATGCCTGAAACCATCCCAGGCCAACCAAGCATGCAAGACAGCAAGGTCTGAAGTACAGGGACCATGGAAAGTCTGCATGCCAGTCACTGCACAATGCGCTTCAAACAGAGAAAAATGGGGGGACAGGGGGCTACCTTCGAACCACCACAGGGGGAGAGCGGTAGAAAAAAGGAGAGAGAGAGGGCCCCCTTCGGAAAGATTGTGATCTGAAAAGGAGGCAAGACTGTCAAAACATCCTCCCAGACAATCGCTTGCAAGTTGCAAGGGCATTCCAAACACCCGCTATGAATGATTCATGACCAAGACCAACAATTAGACGAAATGGGTCTGTTGAAGCCTCGATTGAAGACATTTAATTGCCATGTGTGTGTTGAAATTGTTTACGCCCACACTTCCCTATATAAAGACTCGGCGCTGTTTCACAAACTAATCTTGACACAAACAATTTCCAAGCTTTTAAGGATGACAATGGCAACACAGAGCCCGCGAAGGTCTCAACTGGGCAAAAAATATATTTCTCGGGTATGCTTTTTGTGCAATATAAGAATATAAAATGCAATTAAAGCAAAGAGTATGTGATCAAGTTGTGAACACGAAACAATTTCCTTTGCTGCAGTAGCATCTATAGAGCAAGTGATATTAAACGGCTTGAGTTTCACATCATTAAAACACGGACCTTCGCAGACATCGTAAGAGTTTGAATTAAAAATACCTTATAAAATTTGAGAGAAAAAACTATCGTGGGAAACTCCCTTTAATGATTAGTTATGTCCACTAAGCTTCAGGAGATGTCGAGATAAATTGAAGGTTTGCACCCATAAAGTCTGACTCAGAATCTCACTGAAGCAAAAACCAACAAAAGAAACAAAGGTACCTCTTATGCAACAAATGCAATGTCCTTGAACCACAGTGGCTCATTGTTATGTAAAAAGGCTGTAACCAATCGATTTGGCATTTGCTGTCACTTAGCCATGAAACGTTTCTCTTTTCCTGCAAAATTGCCTGATGTTCAGATACCAGCCCTGTTGTTAACAATTCCAAAACGGTTTACAAATGGGAAATAAAGTTTGAAATGTTGACATCTTGTTCGTTATTTTAAAAAGTACACACGTATTGATTGTCATGTGTCTTACCAAGTTTCCA
>JAWQFJ010017030.1:0-12500 GCA_034096865.1 Theodoxus fluviatilis | reverse complement strand
GAAACCATCTACCTATTTAATAATTCATAAACGCCAACACGGACATTCATGTACAATCACATTATATAAATACACGCACACAAACAAACAAACAAACACACATACACACACAAACACACACACAAACACACACAAGCGCGCGCGCACACGCACACAAATATTTACACACAATCACACACACAATCACTCACACACACACACACACACACACACACACACACACACACACACACTCGCCGCAAAGTTATCTCATTACTCTAAATTCATTCAAATGGCACAATAAAACAGCTCACTGATCTGTATTGAACACACCCAGCAAGCACGCGCGCCCAGTATGAGGCCTTTCCCTTGCTCTGTGTAACCTCTCCCACTCACGTGTGGCGTAGATGTCACCGTTCAGTCCTGACGGTCTGAATGCCTGAATACCTGACTGCCTTTTCCCCATACAAGCTGTCCTCCCACCTGCATTTCAATGCCCACACTTGGCTTGCATATTTTTGTCCCTACTCTCTGTCTCTCTCTCTGTCTCTCTCTCTCTCTCTCTCTCTCTCTCTCTCTCTCTCTCTCTCTCTCTCCACCCCCTCTCTGACTGTATGTCTGTGTGTGTGTCTGTTTGTCTGTCTTCCGTCCGTCCGTCTCTCTCTCTGTCTCTGTGTCTCTATCTCTCTCCCTGTCTGTCTCTCGATCTCTCTGTCTCTCTCTGTCTGTCTGTCTCTCGATCTCTCTGTCTCTGTCTGTCTGTCTCTCTCTCTCTCTCTGTCTCTCTGTGTCTCTCACTGTCTCTCTGCCTCTCTCTGTCTCTCTCTCTCTCTCTCTCTCTCTCTCTCTCTCTCTCTCTCTCTTTCCTCTACATCTCCCTCACATCTCCTACTCTTCTCTCCTCTCTTTCCTCTCTCCCGTCTCCATGAACACGCCACACCCACCCTCTCAGACATTTGACCACGTGCCTACCTTGACGTTTTCTCGCACCAGACAGTGCTCGGGAAAAGACCTGGCCAGCTCGTGCACGGAGGAAATGGGTTTGGCAGACTTGCCGTCCTCGGACACCAGCTCGAACCAGCCCTGGTAGTTGATGGGAACGGCCAGACGCTGCTCCAGGGGCACCAGACGCGCCCCAGAAAAAGGTAACCCCCTCCTGGAGGGGAGTTCGACCCTCCTGACGGAATGTGCCAGCACCTTGATCCCCATCTTGGCCGAGTGGACGAAGACCTCCTGGTGGAGTTTCTGCAGGGAGAACTTGGCCACGCCCACGCTCATGTAGTGTCCCTTGACCACTTTGGCCATGCACGGCACCGACCTCTGCTGGCAGAAGTCTTTGAGTGGCAACGAGTTGCCATCCCACTCGGGAAGAATCACACTTGGAACGTCCGCCATATTCAAGCACAATCTTTTAGCCCGGCAAGTTTACATCAAGATCGGTCGCCGCGCCCTGAGATCCCAGCGCGGGGCGATTCTCCTTTCCTCTCCCTCTCTTCTTCTGTGTACCCCCCAAGTGCGTCCGTGTCCTCCCTCGGTACTCGCCGTGGGACAAGTAGCCAGCTCGGTGGACCTGCAGTCGCCAGCTACCTGCCTGCCGGTGAGACAGCTGCGACCCACTGAGAGGAGAGAGAGCGCAGCTCTGTTCACTCTGACCGGGGACTCCAGACCTGAAGGTGTTGTGTGTTGCGCCCGACAGGGCGTGCGTGCGTGCTCTGGCCCGCGACAGTTTTAATTCCGCGGCTTTGCATACTGGCAGGACCAGTTTCCAAATTTGGAAGTTCGCGTCACCGGCCGGAACTAGGCGGATACTGCCGAGGCGGGCAGCGAACGGTGCCCAGCCCGCAGCGCTTTTTCTCTCGCCGTCTTGCACCGGTGTAGTGCAGTGAAGTGTACCCGACTGTAAAGTGCTGCAGGTCGGTTCTCAGAGTTGCTCGCAAAAACAGTTGGTATGAAAACACACTCACTTGTGGGTAAAAAGTTGCAGCATAAAAAGTGCTCTTCTCTCTGCCATTACAAGACGTAGATACAGCTTTGCAGTGACTTTGTAGAAAGGCAAGGGTTTCCTTTATGGCACGGCACTGCAAACACGAGAACGTGTTAACACCCAGCTCCTTCCTACCACCCTGATCATCTTGTATGCACTTTATAAAAGAATATGTCGACGAAAACGTTTTTCCATGAAAGTAAGTCTGTTTCTCGAAACTGAATTTAGCATAGTTTCATTGCCTCCCTTAGCACTGTCAATGTCTCTGTTTCAGAGCAGTGAGTGTTTTTCTCACATTACTTTGGTCATGGACAACTGAGGAGATCGACGAGGCGGATCACGTATGTGAAAATTAATCAAGTCACGCCTCGTTGTAGTGAGGCAAGAGGCAATCACCTTGGATGAAATGGATGGATGGATGGATGGATGGATGGATGGATGAAGGATGGATGGATGGATGGATGGATGGATGGATGGATGGATAGATGGATGGATGGACGGACGGAGTTTTACGCCTATCAGCCTTTGTCGGCTATGAAAGGCCAATGAGCACGACATTCACAAGACTACTGTAGAGTAAGCGCAAATCAAGTCACACTATCTCTCGCTAATTGCCTCTTACGAATCCCTGATAGAATACAGTTCGGTGGTTGTGTGATTGCTGTGAGATAAACATTTATCGCAACCTGAGTGCGACATGTAGTAGGAGCTGCTCGATGATATCACACACGACACGACTCTGTGTTTGGCCTGTTTGATATCTTTGTTTCAATGGATTTTTTGACACGTTCGTATATATATTTTTAATATATAGATGAGTGTGTATAATAACATAATCATGGTCTATGAATGTCTTCCAATAAGTTGCCTCAGACTTACGCGGATCATCCTTCCCCTTGTGATCTTGTCAGGGTTCTCGGACCGTGCATAAGAAGCAAGCCTTAAGTAGGAAAAGAAGCTTCGAGAAAACGCTGAGTAAAGTTATCAGTGGATTAAGTCACGCAAAAGTTTTCCTGGTATTTACGCCATTGCAAAAACTTAAAGATTTCCTCTGTGAACATGGTCCTTTCTTCCTGGAAAATGCGTCCTCTGTGAACATGGTCCTTTCTTCCTGGAAAATGCGTCCTCTGTGAACATGGTCCTTTCTTCCTGGAAAATGTGTCCTCTGTGAACATGGTCCTTTCTTCCTGGAAAATGCGTCCTCTGTGAACATGGTCCTTTCTTCCTGGAAAATGTGGGAATAAATACATGATATTGTGGTTGAAATGTCTCATCTTGCCCAATTTTCTTCTTTAGCCTTTTTTTCTCACGCGCGTTCACATATTGCTGCGGACACCGTACGTTTTAATGAAGAGAGTGTTCAGTCGTAAAGGTGGCGTCAGTGCGTGTTGCCATAACTTACCTTTGTGTCTCTCTGTCACTGACATCGTGCCTCAGTGTCACTTCAGATGTCCCCAGATGGTGTCATAGATGGCAATCCCTGAGAAGTCTCGACCTGTCCTTGTCGTTTCACCCTTGGGGGTCAGTGTAGATCCACCGCGTCTCTCTACGCGATTCGTAAGAGGCGAATAACCAGGGACGTCGTGATTTGATTTGTCCTGACTCTCTATTCTAGTGATTTTCCTGTTTAATGGCCTTACATAGCCTACAAAGACTGATAGGCCGTAAAACTCCACCCACCCAACCATCCATCCATCCATCCATCCATCCATCCATCCATCCATCCATCCATCCATCCATCCATCCATCCATCCATCCACCCATCCATCCATCCATCCATCCATGCATCCATCCATCCATGCATCCATGCATCCATGCATCCATCCATCCATCCATCCATATTATTTCATCTGCGCTGGTTTCTGGGGCAACATGTCTCTATCGCCCTCTACATTTTCATAAAAGTAATCACTGTGTTTGTGTTTATTTGTTCTTTGTTGATGTCCTGAGTGGCTTTGCACAGAACTAGCTATGCTCTGAAGATGAGGTTATTTGTCTTACAACAAGGCGCGCACGCTCATGTGTTCGCACGCGTGCATGTGTATGTTCGGTGTGTTATGTGTGCATGCGTGTGTGTGTGTGTGTGTGTGTGTGTGTGTGTGTGTGTGTGTGTGTGTGTGCGTGTGTTTGTGTGTGTGTGTGAGTGTGTGCGTGTGATGTATGCGTGAGCACATGTGTTCATATGCGTCTGTTTGTGTGTGTAATATTTACATGGAAAGTCTCAAATAAGAACCTCATATCAGATGGCAAGGTTTGGTTTTTTTTCCTCACAGGGTGACAGTTTGTACGATTTTCTCGTCTGAGTGCAGTATTTCAAGTTTTACTTATCATGACAATGCCCACCGTGAGCTAGAATCCTGGAGTTGCAATGGCAAAGCAATACGTATTCCAGTCATAGAGTTTGTCTCCCACTTCACTTAAAACACGATAACATGTACACTTTGAGGGGATAGGTATCAAAACGAGGCTCAGTTGAATGAGAGGAAGTAATGAGAGTAAGCAAAGGAAGAAGGCATACGTCAATGGGTGGAATCATGAAAAATGTGCATATGACAATGAATTACACGTACGAGATTTCACCAGCAAAAAGGGTACGCCTCGAAGACGACATCTAAGGGGTATGGTCACTTCCAAGACACCGGTGACGCCGAGTGTTGGCGCTGTTTCGGCGCTAGGCCGCTCGATGACGTGAGAGCGCGTAGAGAAACAAACGGCGGCCCGCTGTTTGTCAGGGGTGTCGCCAGCTGATGCCACAATCGCCGGATCACCCGACCGGTCCGAACCCTTTTTTTCTTCTCCCTGTCCCCCTTCTCTCTCAGCCTCCCGCCCGTCCCATCCTTCGGACTATGCGGACCCGCGAGGCCGGCCCGGCGCTTCCTGTGAGATGGAGTGGTCGATGATGTGTAGGCCTCGAGTGATGCTCGACGCTCCTTTCCTGGTACAGAGTTCTTCAGACACCTGCACCTTGCCGGGAAAGTTGTGAAGAGGAGTGTATCGCAGCTGTTCTGACGCTGCGTGAAGTGATGTGTCAGTCCTGTCCTGTCTTGTTTGGAAAGTTAATGATGCCGCTCTTTGAACTGAGGTTTTCTCTAAGTAGTGTACTGCTGTACGATTCTGAACGCCTTCCTTCCACTGTAATGATCCGAGGAACGGATGACGTATGATGATTAAAGTTGGCTGAAAGAGTTCACTGACGTGGACTCCGTGGAACACGGCAAATCGATCAACAGAAACTGCTTACAAAACTGTAGGAGTCTGTAAAACTCATCACTTAGTATGCCTACATCCTCTCTGCAGCTCCAACTTCGAGTGACCAAAGATTTTTTTATATCTCCTCCATCTCACGTCATGGGATAAATATTTACATGTCGTCTTCGCATATTCACAACTATCATGTATCCCATTCGTATTCTCTCAAGGTTAGCGCAGGCAGAATTCGATGAGCAAAAGAATGGAGTTGGTGTCCCAGCCCACAAAGTTCATGAGCAATGAAATACTTGACTGCATTTAATTAAGGCTAGAGATTGGGCCTGCTGGGTCGAACTGGACGTGAGCTATTGAGGACGAGCGGTAGGGTGGTGTGACTGAGATGGATGATGGGGAACAGGCGTTTTGGAGAGAGAGATATACATGTATATGGAGGTGTCTAGAGAGAGATGGGAAGGGGAATGAGCGAAGGGGTGCAGGTGTGAGGTGGGGGTGGAGGTGGGGAGGAGAGGAGAAGGATGGTCTCCACTTTTTCATTGGTAGCGGCTGGCTGCTTTATCTGTGTATATCTTCCATCCCCTTTTTCGTATTCTCCTCCTCCTCCTTTTCCTCATCCAATTGAACTTTGTTTCATCAAACAACCGCTCATCTTTCTTCCCACGAAGGCCAGAGAATTGATCCTTGCTAGACTCCCGTGAAATGTGTATGCATCCATCGAAATTCATATGGGAGTTCTGGAGTTGTCTCGATAGGAATGCCACGGTGTAATTCAACAAAATGGCCACTGTTCTGTTTTAGTGTGAACGTTGGAAAGGATTCTGGGTCCAACGAACATGAGACGTCTCGAGTTCCTTCACTGAGTTTCTCCTGTGGCTTTCTACTTACACTGTGGGCGATGGCAAATGGATGATGAACAGTATAGGGAGAGAAAGCTCACGTGGGGAAGAGCAACGTGGAAGACAGGGTGGTGGTGGTGGTGGTGGTGTGGTAGTAGTGGTGGTGGTTACGGTGGTAGTGGTGGTGGTGAATGTGGTGGTGGTGGATGTGGTGGTGGTGGTGGTGGTGGTGGATGTGGTGGTGGTGGTGGTGTGGTGGTGGTGGTGGTTACGGTGGTGGTTACGGTGGTGGCTACGGTGGTGGTGGTGGTGGATGTAGTGGTGGTGGATGTAGTGGTGGTGGATGTGGTGGTGGTGGATGTGGTGGTGGTGGTGGTGGTGGTAATAAAGCTGTTGGTGATGGCTGTGGTGGTGGTGGTTTTGATTGTAATAACGATGGCGATGGTGGTGGTGACGGTACTGATTGTGGTGGTGTTGGTGATGGTAATGGTGATGATGATGGTGGTGACGTTAGTGCTGGTGGTGATGACAAACTACCATGACGGTAGTGGCGGTAGCAGAGGTAATTATGGTAGTAATCATGGTGGTGGTAAAGCTGTGGTGGCTGCAGTGGCGACAGTGGTAGCATGGTGGTGCTGATAATTATTAGCAGAAGTAGTAGTAGTGGTGATGGTACTGATGGTATGATGATAGGTGCAGAAGCGTTCAGTAATGTTGGCGGGGACGTGAGAGAGGTAACCCCTGAGGAGAAGACACACAGACAATGGATGATGTTTGGAGACAGAGTAAGAATACAAGCCGTAGAAGCAGGAAAAGAGCTAAATACCGGAAGAATGAGGAGGAGGTAGAGAGTTGTCAGCCAGGACGTGACACAAGAGAAAGAAAGGTGGTGATGAGTGATGTGCAGCAAGAGGGCGGGAGCGATTAGACAGGCATTGAGACATTCTCTACTCCTCAACACTGGCTGGGAGTGGAGGCTTTGTCTGGCGTGTTGGGCAAAGGGGCAGGGTTCCCGTCTCTTGCCTGTCTGCATAGCCTGTCTCCCTCTCCTTGCCTGTCTCCCTCTCCTTGCCTGTCTCCCTCTCCTTGCCTGTCTCCCTTTCCTTGCCTGTCTCCCTCTCCTTGCCTGTCTCCCTCTCCTTGCCTGTCTCCCTCTCCTTGCCTGTCTCCCTCTCCTTGCCTGTCTCCCTCTCCTTGCCTGTCTCCCTCTCCTTGCCTGTCTCCCTCTCCTTGCCTGTCTCCCTCTCCTTGCCTGTCTCCCTCTCCTTGCCTGTCTCCCTCTCCTTGCCTGTCTCCCTCTCCTTGCCTGTCTCCCTTTCCTTGCCTGTCTCCCTCTCCTTGCCTGTCTCCCTCTCCTTGCCTGTCTCCCTCTCCTTGCCTGTCTCCCTCTCCTTGCCTGTCTCCCTCTCCTTGCCTGTCTCCCTTTCCAGGTCTGCCTCCCTTTCCTTGCCTGTCTCCCTTTCCAGGTCTGTCTCCCTCTCCTTGCCTGTCTCCCTCTCCTTGCCTGTCTCCCTCTCCTTGCCTGTCTCCCTCTCCTTGCCTGTCTCCCTCTCCTTGCCTGTCTCCCTTTCCTTGGTCTGTCTCCCTTTCCTTGCCTGTCTCCCTCTCCTTGCCTGTCTCCCTCTCCTTGCCTGTCTCCCTCTCCTTGCCTGTCTCCCTCTCCTTGCCTGTCTCCCTCTCCTTGCCTGTCTCCCTTTCCTTGCCTGTCTCCCTCTCCTTGCCTGTCTCCCTCTCCTTGCCTGTCTCCCTCTCCTTGCCTGTCTCCCTCTCCTTGCCTGTCTCCCTCTCCTTGCCTGTCTCCCTCTCCTTGCCTGTCTCCCTCTCCTTGCCTGTCTCCCTCTCCTTGCCTGTCTCCCTCTCCTTGCCTGTCTCCCTCTCCTTGCCTGTCTCCCTCTCCTTGCCTGTCTCCCTCTCCTTGCCTGTCTCCCTCTCCTTGCCTGTCTCCCTTTCCTTGCCTGTCTCCCTCTCCTTGCCTGTCTCCCTCTCCTTGCCTGTCTCCCTCTCCTTGCCTGTCTCCCTTTCCTTGCCTGTCTCCCTCTCCTTGCCTGTCTCCCTTTCCTTGCCTGTCTCCCTTTCCTTGCCTGTCTCCCTCTCCTTGCCTGTCTCCCTCTCCTTGCCTGTCTCCCTCTCCTTGCCTGTCTCCCTCTCCTTGCCTGTCTCCCTTTCCCGGTCTGCCTCCCTCTCCTTGCCTGTCTCCCTTTCCCGGTCTGCCTCCCTCTCCTTGCCTGTCTCCCTTTCTTGCCTGTCTCCCTTCCCGGTCTGCCTGTCTCCCTCTCCTTGCCTGTCTCCCTCTCCTTGCCTGTCTCCCTTTCCCGGTCTGCCTCCCTCTCCTTGCCTGTCTCCCTTTTCTTGCCTGTCTCCCTTTCCCGGTCTGCATCCTCTCCTTGCCTGTCTCCCTCTCCTTGCCTGTCTCCCTTTCCTTGCCTGTCTCCCTTTCCTTGCCTGTCTCCCTTTCCTTGCCTGTCTCCCTCTCCTTGCCTGTCTCCCTCTCCTTGCCTGTCTCCCTCTCCTTGCCTGTCTCCCTCTCCTTGCCTGTCTCCCTTTCCTTGCCTGTCTCCCTTTCCTTGCCTGTCTCCCTCTCCTAGCCTGCCCCCCTTTCCTTGCCTGTCTCCCTATCCTTGCCTGCCTCCCTCTCCTTGCCTGTCTCCCTTTTCTTGCCTGTCTCCCTCTCCTTGCCTGTCTCCCTTTCCTTGCCTGTCTCCCTTTCCCGGTCTGCCTCCCTCTCCTTGCCTGTCTCCCTTTCCCGGTCTGCCTCCCTCTCCTTGCCTGTCTCCCTTTCTTGCCTGTCTCCCTTTCCCGGTCTGCCTCCCTCTCCTTGCCTGTCTCCCTCTCCTTGCCTGTCTCCCTTTCCCGGTCTGCCTCCCTCTCCTTGCCTGTCTCCCTTTCCCGGTCTGCCTCCCTCTCCTTGCCTGCCCCCCTTTTCTTGCCTGTCTCCCTTTCCCGGTCTGCCTCCCTCTCCTTGCCTGTCTCCCTTTCCTTGCTGCTCCCTCTCCTTGCCTGTCTCCCTCTTCTTGCCTGTCTCCCTTTCCCGGTCTGCCTCCCTCTCCTTGCCTGCCCCCCTTTTCTTGCCTGTCTCCCTTTCCCGGTCTGCATCCCTCTCATTGCCTGTCTCCCTCTCCTTGCCTGTCTCCCTTTCCTTGCCTGTCTCCCTTTCCTTGCCTGTCTCCCTCTCCTTGCCTGTCTCCCTCTCCTTGCCTGTCTCCCTCTCCTTGCCTGTCTCCCTCTCCTTGCCTGTCTCCCTCTCCTTGCCTGTCTCCCTTTCCTTGCCTGTCTCCCTTTCCTTGCCTGTCTCCCTTTCCTTGCCTGTCTCCCTTTCCTTGCCTGTCTCCCTCTCCTTGCCTGTCTCCCTCTCCTTGCCTGTCTCCCTCTCCTTGCCTGTCTCCCTTTCATTGCCTGTCTCCCTTTCCTTGCCTGTCTCCCTCTCCTAGCCTGTCTCCCTCTCCTTGCCTGTCTCCCTCTCCTTGCCTGTCTCCCTTTCCTTGCCTGTCTCCCTCTCCTTGCCTGCCTCCCTTTCCTTGCCTGTCTCCCTCTTCTTGCCTGTCTCCCTCTCCTTGCCTGCCTCCCTTTCATTGCCTGTCTCTCTTTCCTTGCCTGCCTCCCTTTCCCGGTCTGCCTCCCTCTCCTTGCCTGTCTCCCGTCTCTTGCCTGTCTCCCTCTCCTTGCCTGTCTCCCTCTCCTTGCCTGTCTCCCTCTCCTTGCCTGCCTCCCTCTCCTTGCCTGTCTCCCTCTCCTTGCCTGTCTCCCTCTCATTGCCTGTCTCCCTCTCCTTGCCTGTCTCCCTCTCCTTGCCTGTCTCCCTCTCCTTGCCTGTCTCCCTCTCCTTGCCTGTCTCCCTCTCCTTGCCTGTCTCCCTTTTCTTGCCTGTCTCCCTCTCCTTGCCTGTCTCCCTTTTCTTGCCTGTCTCCCTTTCCTTGCCTGTCTCCCTCTCCTTGCCTGTCTCCCTTTTCTTGCCTGTCTCCCTCTCCTTGCCTGTCTCCCTCTCCTTGCCTGTCTCCCTCTCCTTGCCTGTCTCCCTCTCCTTGCCTGTCTCCCTTTTCTTGCCTGTCTCCCTCTCCTTGCCTGTCTCCCTTTTCTTGCCTGTCTCCCTTTCCTTGCCTGTCTCCCTCTCCTTGCCTGTCTCCCTTTCCTTGCCTGTCTCCCTCTCCTTGCCTGTCTCCCTCTCCTTGCCTGTCTCCCTCTCCTAGCCTGTCTCCCGTCTCTTGCCTGTCTCCCTCTCCTTGCCTGTCTCCCTCTCCTTGCCTGTCTCCCTTTCCTTGCCTGTCTCCCTCTCCTTGCCTGTCTCCCTTTTCTTGCCTGTCTCCCTTTCCTTGCCTGTCTCCCTCTCCTTGCCTATCTCCCTCTCCTTGCCTGTCTCCCTCTCCTTGCCTTTCTCCCTCTCCTTGCCTGTCTCCCTCTCCTTGCCTGTCTCCCTCTCCTTGCCTGTCTCCCTCTCCTTGCCTGTCTCCCTCTCCTTGCCTGTCTCCCTCTCCTTGCCTGTCTCCCTCTCCTTGCCTGTCTCCCTCTCCTTGCCTGTCTCCCTCTCCTTGCTTGTCTCCCTCTCCTTGCCTGTCTCCCTCTCCTTGCCTGTCTCCCTTTCCCGGTCTGCCTCCCTCTCCTTGCCTGTCTCCCTTTCCCGGTCTGCCTCCCTCTCCTTGCCTGTCTCCCTCTCCTTGCCTGTCTCCCTCTCCTTGCCTGTCTCCCTTTCCTTGCCTGTCTCCCTCTCCTTGCCTGTCTCCCTCTCCTTGCCTGTCTCCCTTTCCCGGTCTGCCTCCCTCTCCTTGCCTGTCTCCCTCTCCTTGCCTGTCTCCCTCTCCTTGCCTGTCTCCCTCTCCTTGCCTGTCTCCCTCTCCTTGCCTGTCTCCCTCTCCTTGCCTGTCTCCCTCTCCTTGCCTGTCTCCCTTTCCCGGTCTGCCTCCCTCTCCTTGCCTGTCTCCCTTTTCTTGCCTGTCTCCCTTTCCCGGTCTGCCTCCCTCTCCTTGCCTGTCTCCCTCTCCTTGCCTGTCTCCCTTTCCTTGCCTGCCTCCCTCTCCTTGCCTGTCTCCCTTTCCTTGCCTGTCTCCCTCTCCTTGCCTGTCTCCCTCTCCTTGCCTGTCTCCCTCTCCTTGCCTGTCTCCCTCTCCTTGCCTGTCTCCCTTTCCTTGCCTGTCTCCCTTTCCTTGCCTGTCTCCCTCTCCTTGCCTGTCTCTTTTTCCCGCCTGTCTCCCTCTCCTGGCCTGTCTCCCTCTCCTTGCCTGTCTCCCTCTCCTTGCCTGCCTCCCTTTCCTTGCCTGTCTCCCTTTCCTTGCCTGTCTCCCTCTCCTAGCCTGTCTCCCTTTCCTTGCCTGTCTCCCTCTCCTTGCCTGTCTCCCTTTCCTTGCCTGTCTTCCCTCTCCTTGCCTGCCTCCCTTTCCTTGCCTGTCTCTCTCTTCTTGCCTGTCTCCCCCTCCTTGCCTGCCTCCCTTTCATTGCCTGTCTCTCTTTCCTTGCCTGCCTCCCTTTCCCGGTCTGCCTCCCTCTCCTTGCCTGTCTCCCTTTCCCGGTCTGCCTCCCTCTCCTTGCCTGTCTCCCGTCACTTGCCTGTCTCCCTCTCCTTGCCTGTCTCCCTCTCCCTTGCCTGGTCTAGCTCTCCTTGCCTGCCTCCCTCTCCTTGCCTGTCTCCCTCTCCTTGCCTGTCTCCCTCTCCTTGCCTGTCTCCCTCTCCTTGCCTTGCCTCCCGTCTCTTGCCTGTCTCCCTCTCCTTGCCTGTCTCCCTCTCCTTGCCTGTCTCCCTCTCCTTGCCTGTCTCCCTTTTCTTGCCTGTCTCCCTCTCCTTGCCTGTCTCCCTTTTTCTTGACCTGTCTCCCTTTTCCTTGCCGGTCTCGTCCTCTCCATGCCTGTCTCCCGGTTTTCTTGACACTGATTCACCTCTCCTTGCCTGTCCCCCCTACTCCTTGCCTGTCTTCTCTCTCTCCTTGTCCTGTACTCCCCTGTACTACCATGCCTGTCTCCACTTTTTCGCTTGTTTCTTTTTTTGCAACCGTCTCCCTTACTGCCTTGCCTGTTCTACCCTTTTACTTGGCCTGTTCTCCCTTTCCTTGCCTGATCTGACACCCTCTCACCTTGCACGGTGTGTCTTTCCCATTCTTCTTGCCTGCTCTCCCTCTCCATTGCCTGTACCCCTCTCTCCCTAGCCCAGTCTCCACGTACTCCATAGCCTGACGTACCCGTCTACTAGCCTAGCTACCTCAAAAACTGCCTTGTACTACCCCCACCCCCCCCCCCCCCCAGCGCATCTCCCTTGCCGTCTCCCCTTTCCTTGCCTGTCTCCGCGACTCCTTTGCCTGGTCTCCTGCTTATTTTTGCCTGTCGTCAACATTACCTTTCCTTGACCTGCTCTTCCCTCTCCTTGGTCCTTGATACATCCACTGCTCCGATGCCTGTCTTCACAGCCTACTCCTTGCGAGTCTTCCTTAACCCCTCTCGCTATGCCTGTGTCCACTCTCCTTGCCAGTCTCCCATGCATCCTTTGCCTGTCTCCCTCTCCTTGCCTGTCTCCC
>JAWQFJ010017029.1:30000-32731 GCA_034096865.1 Theodoxus fluviatilis | reverse complement strand
CATACGATCTCACAATTTTAAGTGGCTTGTTCGGGGAAGAATCGGGGAAATCCGCGTAGGTGTCCCATTCAGGAAGTAGCGTAATAGACTATTGTGTAGCGTCAGAGGATCTTCTCGTACTATTTGATTCTTTGTGTGTAGTAGAGTCAGTTAACTCACCGCATATATGTGTCTTGAGCTAAGTATTTCCCGGGGAAATGAGCGGTTCGCGTACAGGAAGGACATGGACGTCATGTCAACTACAAAAATAGTCTGCGATGCACTTTTTTCTGATGTATAAATTATATCCAAAACCTACAGAATTGTCTATCAGAATTAAATGGTAGTGAAATAAAGCTTGAAAATCAGCTTGATATGAATGAGTTTACGAAGGCACTAACGAAATGTCTCGTACAGGCTGCGGAATTTCTTAGAAAAACTTTAAAACACAGAGTTCACTCGTCTTCGAGAGGATGGTTTGACAAAGATTGTGTAATTGCTAAGAAGGCTGCCAGACGACATTTACGGTTGTTCTTGAACACTAAATCGGATGAAGATAGAAAGACATATTTGGTTCAGGAACAAATACAAACAGATCATTAGGGGTTAAAAAAAAGAATACAGAACGAATGTGAGTAATACACTATCTACGAATATCAGAAACAGTGCAAAATTCTGGAGACAAGTTAAAAATCTGGGCACAAAATATCGAGCTCCTTGCAATATTTCTTTACAAACATTGTATGATCACTTTGAGAGTATCTTTTCGTGCATGTCATCTGTCGTGCATGTCATCTGTCGATCTCGATGGTCACCTGTAATTGGAAAGTGTCAATTACTTTGACAACAACGAGTTAAACTCGCCCATTACGCGGGCTGAGATAACAAACGATTTGAGTTGTCTAAAAGCTGGGGCATCTGCAGGTACAGATGATGTATTAGCTGAAATGTTAAAACCAGCCGAACAGTTGTTGTTACCTGCTCTATTGTACCTGTTCAATGCTATATTTGATTATAGTTTGTTTCCTGAGGTTTGGTCAGATGCTATTATTGTACCGATTCATAAACGTGGACCTAGTGACAATCCTGATAATTATAGAGGTATTGCATTGTCTAGCACCTTCAGTAAGGTACTTACCCACATTATTTGCTGTAGGCTACAGAGTTGGGCCGATCAGCATGATCTTATCCGGGAGGAACAGGCGGGCTTTAGAAAAGGGTATGGAACAGTTCACAATATTTTTGTTCTATACGGTATTATTGGCAAATATTTGTGTAAGCACAGAAAACTGTACATTGGATATGTAGATTTTAGAAAAGCTTTTGATACTGTGAATAGGGGTATTCTGTGGAAAATATTGCAAAAAAATGGAATATCAGGAAAATATCTTACATATTTTGATAGCCATGTACAGATCAGTACAATACTGCGTACGAGGGAGGGTGGTCAAACGGACTTCTTCGAGTGCTCCTCAGGGCTACAACAAGGCTGCAAACTCAGTCCGATTTTATTTTCTTACCTAATTAACTCCTTGATTGAAGAGATCTCTGTAAATAGCAAACATGGCACACAGCTTTTGCCCAATACACCTGAGTTAAGTGCTCTCCTTGTTGCTGACGATGTAGCTCTGCTTTCTGGCACAGCAGTTGAGCTTCAGAACCAATTTAACCGTCTTAAGAGCGCAGCTGATAGACTTAGCCTGAAGGTCAACACAGACAAAACGAAAGTAGTTGTATACATACTGGGTGGACATTTGGCTGCACATGAAAGATGGCATCTAGGTGATGTGCAACTAGAAGTAGTAAGCGGATACAAGTATCTTGGCAACATACTATCTACAAAGTTGAGTTCAAAAGAGACGCAAAATAATTTGGCCTGTAGAGCGAGAGCTGCTGTTTTACTTCTGACTAGGTCATTGAGAAAAATTTCACAGGTAACACCGGATGTGTATTTTAAACTCTTTGATGTACAGATCCAACCGATTCTTTTGTAACGAGCTGAAATCTGGGGAATGGATGATTGTCACACCGTAGAAAGTGTACATCTGCATGCTCTGAAAAGCTTCTTAAACGTCTCTTCGCGAACCCCTAATGATATGATCTATGGGGACACTAGACGTTTCCCTCTGTCTGTCAATGCCAAGTTACGCAGTGTCAAGTACTGGCTTAAAATCTTGAAAATGGACCAAAGTAGGTTACCCTTTAGAGTATATCAGATGATGCTGTCCACATCAAATAATGAAGAATTTTTGGGCAACCAAAATAAAGAAGATACTGGTAGAATGTGATTGTGAAATCGTATGGGCAAACCAGCGGGTTACCAACGAAAAAGCGTTCTTGAGAAATGTTAGAGGAAAACTCATTAGCATAGTTTATACTGACTAGGAAATGCGAGTTCGGAACAGTAATAGATATTCCTTCTATAGACTATTCAAAATATCATTTGAAACTGAACAGTACCTCTACGACATAGATAAAAAAGAATTTAGAGATATATGCATACGTTTAGGATGGGAATTACAGATTTGGTCACGCATAAAGACAGATACGTGACAGATGATGGTTTTAATTTGTGTCCGCTCTGCAGAGAACGAGAAGAAACAGAGACTCACTTTCTTCTCTATTGTCCTTCATTGCATGATTTAAGGGAACGTTTCTTTTTTGTTTCTTTAGATTTCAAATTCGATGAACCAGTAACATTTCTCATGTCCAGTAAGCAAATGAAGACCATAAGATCAACTAGCATGTTTTT
>JAWQFJ010017029.1:15000-22500 GCA_034096865.1 Theodoxus fluviatilis | reverse complement strand
CCGGGGCGCCCTCTTCCCCACGGTAGTCGTACTCCTCTCTGTCAGGGTCGGGCTTGTAGACGTCATACATAGGCCGCTGCCTCCTACCGGGGTCACGTCGACCTGGGTGAGGAAGAGGTGGGGCTCTGTTCCGGCCAGCCAGCCCGTGCTGCACGTGCGGGATCGGGTCTCGCGTCTCCAGCACGTAGTGCACGATGTAGACACCAAGAAAGACGAGGCTCATGAAGCCGAAGAAGCCGAGCAGTCCTCGCAGTTTGCACAGCCCGATCTGCATGCACACCTGCAAACACGAAATGTGTGTGGGGTTTTGCTCCAACACCGTACGGGCTATTTGATTGACGTGCTATCGGTGTGATACCGCATTTTCAGAATTAACGTTTAAATAAGCTGGTTAGAAAATACACTTACGCCAATGACAAACAGTTTTCAACCAAATTTCATAAGATGGCAGTTAGAAGTTCATGTGTCTGTCGACTTCTTAAACAACCTCTCTCCTCTCTTTCTCTCTCTCTCTCTCTCTCTCTCTCTCTCTCTCTCTCTCTCTCTCTCTCTCTCTCTCCTGTTGCTTTTACCTACTTCCATTTTGTTTCGGCCATGACAAATCTCTTTATTCATTCGAAAACTTCATTTTGCGCATTTCTCCATGACTCGCGCCTACCCTCCAAAAGTCGAGAACATTACATAAACAGCAATATGCCGCTGACCTGTTACAAAGAGCATGAAATCGAAATGGCGATCTGACACGTCTTGCGAAAGCCGACGTATTATAAAACGATTAACATATTGCTGAATCTCGGAAGCAAACGTATTCCGCAAGGATCACTGCATGCGTTGCGAGTTCCGTGGAAAGTTCCAGAAGTACGTCTTTCAAAATAATTCCAACAGCGTCTTTGAACTCATCATTTCAGCAATCCACATTCCTCTCGATCAGGCTATCTGGCTTAGTACGTTATTGAAACTCCGTCCAGAGAATGTGCTTCAGAAAATGCAACATCAAACAAGTAAACAACATGAATACATTTCTTCATGTTCTTCTCGCTCCTGCTCCTCTTGCTGCCACTCCTGCTGCTGCTGCTACTGCTCCTATTGCTGCCACTCCTACTACTGCTGCTACTCCTACTGCTGCTGTTCCGCCTTTCCCTAGTATTCCAGCTGCTCTCTTGCAGTCTCTGAAGGAATCCCCGACATTGCCACGTAATGCTGCCAGATGAGAACTCTCTACAAAAAGATGCCCAACTTTAAGGTCCAAACTTTGAAAAGATAGACTAGAAATGGGTGCCTGCTGTTGCCCTCTAGACTAAGCCTCCTGAGGGGTAAAAATGTCTTTCCTGGCTGGGCACACGCCATGCTCCTGGAGAGAGACAAGGTCGCCTGCTGTGAGCAGAGAAGGCAACACCAAAAGATCTGCCTAGGGCGACTTTGCAAGAGAGAGCGTTCACCTTCAACTCCACCAATGGCATGCGTGGTCCAGCGATCAGACTCAGAGGGCTTGTGCCAGGGAGAGAGAGGTAGCATGATCCTGCAGTCTCTTTTCACGACTTGTCCCCCGCCGGACTGAGCACAGCCCTGTACATGTACACATCCCCAATGAAGACCACAACAGCGCCTGCAGCTGTCGCCACCGCGATCTAGGCACAGATGTTATTGTTAGAATGCTTTTTTTGTAACCACATAAGACTACAACAGATGCTGATGTGATCGATACAACAGATGCTGATGTGATCGATACAACAGATGCTGATGTGATCGATACAACAGATGCTGATGTGATCGATACAACAGATGCTGATGTGATCGATACAACAGATGCTGATGCGATCGATCGCGTTTATAAAGGCGGTATACCTGACAGTTTCAAATGTACATGTAGTTTGACTGTGCAGACTAATGTCCGGGTCTCTACCTCTAGTTGAATTGTCTTTTAAACATTTTGAGAACTAACGTTCACTGAGACTGTGCACATGCAAGCACGTGTGTGCTTCTGACTCTCCCTGTCTCTGCCCTTTCCTGCCTGCATCTCTCTCTCTCTCTCTCTCTCTCAATCTTTCTCTCTCTTTCTCTCTTTCAATCTTTCTCTCAATCTCTCTCTCAATCTCTCTCAATCTTTCTCTCTCTCAATCTCTCTCAATCTTTCTCTCTCAATCTTTCTCTCTCTCTCTCAATCTTTCTCTCTCTCTCTCTCTCTCTCTCTCTCTCTCTCTCTCTCTCTCTCTCTCTCTCTCTCTCTCTCTCTCTCTCTCTGGGGTAGATCTGCTCCCGCCCTTATGAATAATACCCTAAGAAAAACTGCTTATGTACCTCCAAATGTATTTTAAAAACTTTTTGATGGCCAGATCCAGCCTATTTTGTTACACGGAGCTGAGATATGGGGAGTTAGTGATTGCGAAAGTATTGAAACTGCACATCTACATGCAATCAAGTCATTCCTAAATGTGTCATCTCGAACATCCAACTTAATGTGCTATGGAGATATAGTGCGCTTCCCTTCGTATATCAATGATGCATTACGCAGCGTTAAGTATTAGCTTAAAATCCGTAGAATGGGTAACGATAGACTTCCAAGACAAGTCTACCAAATGATGCTTAACGAACCACAACATTATATAACATGGAATTCGAAGTTAAAACATATTTTATTTGCATTTGAACTTGAAAATATTTGGAAAAATCAGAACGTTTGTAAAACGACTCAGAGACAGAATGATTGAGTTTTTACCTACAATGGAAAAATGTGTGTAGCAGTGGCAGGTATTCTTTCCAAGGTGTAACAGAGTGACAAAACTTTACTTTGCTGACTTTGCGTTCTCTGCATGAACCCCTCCTATCTTCCAGTTTGTCACCAGTGGTCATTTGCCCACTCAGCTATTTCTCGCCCGTTCCCACGCTCTCCACTCCCCTGCTTTCTCCATTTGTATACCCCCCCCCATCTCTGATTCCATCCCCACGTCAGACTCTGGGACACTGAAGCCATACCGTTCATGCCAGCCGCCCTTCCCACTGTCGTTTCCCATTATCTCACTCTCGGACGCTCCGCTGGTCATCAGCATGGAGACCTGATGCTGGCGCGATAGAATCTCCAAGAGATCAGTCTTGTGAGTCGGACCCTCCCACCCACCCCACCCACCCACCCCTCTTCCTACGCATCCCTGGTACCGCCCCCAGCCGACACCTTCACCAATCCCATGCCACGCCTTTTCCGGTTTTGATCATATATATTGAGGTGACCACTTATGTTTAAGAGACTCCTGTTGAGAGCCGCATAGAGTACGGACTCATTCTTGCTACTCAGAAATAAATGGATGTAACGGGAACTTGACTGACTCCATGTCCCTCTGTGCCTCTGCCGCCCAACACTCGGGAGGCAGGGGAAAAGTTCCCAGCCTGCATAGTAGCCCCAGCAATGTATATGCTGGTCCCGCTACAAATGGCGCTGCAGAGCAGGGTACATCAGAGGGAGAGTCAGTGAGATGATCATGAAGACCACCAGCCCTGATGATAGCCAGCACTACCGATCCCCACCACTAATGAACGTCTGGTAGGGACTGACACTGCTGCCGCTGCCGACCCCTGCTTGCCCTTCACCGACGACAGATGGCGATGGAACGAGAGGCGATAAGGGCGAGAGCGAAAAGAGCGAGGGAGACAAGAAGTCAGACAAGCCGCCCTTCTCCTACAACGCCCTCATCATGATGGCATACGCAGCAGCCCCGAGAAACGACTGACGCTGAGCCAAATCTACGAATTCATCATGAAGAACTTTCCTTACTACAGAGACAACAAGCAGGGCTGGCAGAACTCCATCCGCCACAACCTCTCGCTCAACAAGTGCTTCGTCAAGGTGCCACGCCACTATGACGACCCCGGCAAAGGCAACCACTGGATGCTGGACCCTAGCAGTGATGACGTCTTCATCGGTGGCACGACAGGCAAGTCGCGACATTGCTCCTCGCTCGCGTCACGATCCCGTCTTGCCGCATTCAAGCGCGCCGGCTTCCCGTCTTTGATGGTGCCCGCCTACTCCTTCCACGGGGAGCGTCTGCAGCCCTACCCCTGTACGCCCCTCTACTCCTCGCCTGTTTCAGGACTGACGGGTCCTGCTGAACGTCTCCTGTCCAAGTCTCTCAGCTTCTCCGTGGACAAGTTGTTGGCAGACAGCCCAACTGGAGATTCGAACCCACGGACTGGTCTGCAACAGTCTGGTAGCACTCAGTGAAGAGGGGGACAAATCCAGTAGTCCTCATGCTGATGCGCTCTTAGAGGTGCCACTCTTGCAGGAAGAAGTCGTTGTGACTACCGGAAAACGTCTGTCTCAGCAAGAGCTGCAGGATCTGCAGAAGCAGGATCTCGTAATAGGGAAGTTTCTGTCATCTTGGCCGCAAAAGCCAGAGTCTACACAGGACCATTCCTAGAAGATCCTACTTCGGCAACTTTCGAGACTTCGGATCCGAGACGGGCTCCTCTACAGACATGTCGCCGACCCAGCTCAAGGCCACCTCGAGCAATTGGTTCTACCCAGTTCGCTGCGTCCTGACATTCTGAGAGCAGAGATGCTCAAAACATGAACAGATCACCCTGTGACCTTCTGAAGAAAAGTGACGATACTCCATGTGAAGTGACTGAGCCCCGACGCTCTGTGAGACCGAACGCAGGTTGTCGGTCATTCCACTTTGGTAACGGAGTACCATATGTGTAGAACTGCTTTGTGTAGGTATTGGATGTGCCTCTGACTGTAAGTAATGTACCCGTTCCTTTTTCTTTTGCATGACCTCAATACGTAGCCTTGTATAGTAAAACCACACGTAGTAAAGAGAATTACAGGAATGCGATAAGAGTTCCATATAATCATATGATATCCAAGAATGCATGAAACAATGGTTTATTTTATTGGAATGATATGACATATCCTTTATATCCCATATAACCCTTTGATTGTTCATGGTTATGTCGTTGTTGATGGCGTCCTCTCTGTGTAACGAGACGTACTGGAAAGTTTCCCTCGTTCTTGTGAATTGTGGTATTGTAAGCTGGAAGAGCGGATTGCCTATAGGTTTGGAACTGATAGGAAATATCTCATCGTAAGGATGCAGATAGTGCTCTCTTTGTGTGATTGCTGTTTAGGGAAAGTTACAGTTTCCCATGACTGTGGGTTTTTGCCTAAAGTTTCATTTAATATTACGTATCACTGTGCTGCTAGTGATTACGGAAGAACTTGCGATGTTTATTCATTGCGGGGTGTTGTCGTGCTTAGCAACGCCACTTTGTGTCACTGTTTGTTTATGTGCATCTAATTGAAGGGTTAAGACCGCTTTTAGCCTGCACGGTTTGTGTGTCTAGCCATGTGGAGGACATACTTGTTGAAGGGTTAAAACCGCTTCAAGTTGTCTTGTCCAACATGCTCTGTTGTTGTGTTGGTTATGCTGCGTTTTGTAATGTGAAATGTTTAATCCTGTTGTTACCAATCAACTAGTTGAACGGTTAAGCCCGCTTCTAGAAGATGTGAAACAATGAGAACTCTTGCTTGTTTTGTGTGGTGTTTTGGATTGTCTTCTAGTTGACTGGTTAAGACCCCTTCTAGACAGCAATAAAAAAATTTATCGTGTGAGATTTCGTTGTACACCATGATTGTATATATTTCATCCTAGTAATGCATGTACTCACTAGATTCAAGATTTTGTGTCCATTCTACATTTGTGTTTTGTCTCATGATATATTTTGTATGCAAGTGGTCACCTCAATCCTCTAGCACTAATTGAATTGTTCATTGTTAAACTCCTTATAGGTCATTAATCAAAATTTACAACGAGGACGTTGTACTGAAACACCATGGGGAGATGTAACAGAGTGACAAAACTTTACTTTGCTGACTTTGCGTTCTCTGCATGAACCCCTCCTATCTTCCAGTTTGTCACCAGTGGTCATTTGCCCACTCAGCTATTTCTCGCCCGTTCCCACGCTCTCCACTCCCCTGCTTTCTCCATTTGTATACCCCCCCCCCCATCTCTGATTCCATCCCCACGTCAGACTCTGGGACACTGAAGCCATACCGTTCATGCCAGCCGCCCTTCCCACTGTCGTTTCCCATTATCTCACTCTCGGACGCTCCGCTGGTCATCAGCATGGAGACCTGATGCTGGCGCGATAGAATCTCCAAGAGATCAGTCTTGTGAGTCGGACCCTCCCACCCCCCCCCCCCCCCCCCTCTTCCTACGCATCCCTGGTACCGCCCCCAGCCGACACCTTCACCAATCCCATGCCACGCCTTTTCCGGTTTTGATCATATATATTGAGGTGACCACTTATGTTTAAGAGACTCCTGTTGAGAGCCGCATAGAGTACGGACTCATTCTTGCTACTCAGAAATAAATGGATGTAACGGGAACTTGACTGACTCCATGTCCCTCTGTGCCTCTGCCGCCCAACACTCGGGAGGCAGGGGAAAAGTTCCCAGCCTGCATAGTAGCCCCAGCAATGTAAATGCTGGTCCCGCTACAAAGGGAAAATAAAAAATGAGTGCTCTTCTGAAAGGTACTTGTTTAGTATAGACAGAAAGGTGTTCAGGAATATACGTGTATTTTTCAGGTTTCGAATGGGCATAACCGAGTTGTACATCCATAAACTTAGATACATAAAAGACGCTTATGAACTGTTTTTCCATCGTGTAGAGAGGAAGATGAAGACGAACATCACTTTGCATTTGTCTTGCTCTGCAGGACCTACGTAAACATTACTTGTCAGTTCACGTAGAAAAACGTTGTCAAAATCCAGAAAAGAATCTTCTGAGTAATGATAGTGAGATAATAACCAGAGCCAGTAGTAAAAAGTAGTATGTACCTGTAATAAGTTTTTCAACGCAGAGCTTACGCTATATCTACCTGAAAGCAACGACTTTTATTTTGATTAACGTCGGTATAACTTGATTATTTCAGATCGCTGTCATATATATCAGACCCATTGTGAAAGTGTATGGTATATGTATGCCATTGAAACAGGCCGGTGGCCTCTTCAATAAACCATTCGTTCTCTCTCTCTCTCTCTCTCTCTCTGTCTCTCTCTCTCTCTCTCTCTCTCTCTCTCTCTCTCTCTCTCCTCACACATTTATTTCCGCTTTTCCACAGTCCATAAAACTCGCACAATCCATACGACCATGAATTGTTGAGGGCCAGGCAGGCGGGCCTCCTTTGAAGTGCATGGGCTGTACAGAATAGAACGGATGCTCCAAGCATTGGGAGATTCAAGAACTTGTGATTTCATTTCAAATGAAGCATCGAAAAGAAATCGATAATTCAAGATAAGTTCCCATATCACAATGGAAACTAGAAGCTTGCCCAATATCCTTCAACCCTCACGTCCTTTCTTCCTCCTTCCCTTTTCACTCATGTAAGTAAGGCTTAAATTGCAAGCCAATTTGTATCTTCCATTTACAAATCATGGTAGAGTAAATTTTGCCTACTGTCCCTGTTGCAGATACTCCAACGAAGTTCATTCTCTACTGAGGTTCCG
>JAWQFJ010017029.1:0-5000 GCA_034096865.1 Theodoxus fluviatilis | reverse complement strand
CCAAAATGGGGTAGTGAACCACTAAAAGTGACCATATCTCATGGTAGAAAGTGCCAATAAGCACCATTGTGCTTCCTGTGTCTTCAATTAACAGCTTTGTGTTGCATGACCTTGGATGACCTTGACCTTGGGTCAAGGTCACATGTATTTTGGTAGGAAAAATGTGTAAAGAAGTTCTTAGTATATGATGTCATTGCTAGGTTTAGTTGTTTGACCTTGACCTTGAAGGTCAACTGAAGGTCAAGGTCATGTAAAGGTCAAGGTCAAGCATGTGAGTCGTATGGGCTTTGCCCTTCTTGTTTGAGGAAAAATGTGTAAAGCAGTTCTTAGTGTATGATGTCTTAGTTGTTTGACCTTGACCTTGAAGGGCACATGAAGGTCAAGGTCATGTAAAGTTCAAGGTCATGTAAAGGTCAAGGTCAAGCATGTGAGTCGTATGGGCTTTGCCCTTCTTGTTCTCGTCTTTCCTCCTCCCTCTCTCCCTCACCTATTTCCTTTCCTTTCCACGAGTTTCCTTTCCCTTGCTTTTTCTGCCTCGAACTCATCGTCTATTTCTTTTTACTTATAGCGTACTGGTTTGCTGTAGCTTTTCTTCTTATTTTGCTATTTCCCATACTGTCCTCCTCAAAGTGTGCTTTAGTTAACTATCATGTTTTCTTTCTGACCGGTCCTCCCTTTCAGATGCATCCCTTTCTGTATTTTGACAGCATCTAGAATTATATAGACATCGCCTCGATGGCGTCCTTGATTCTGTTTCCTTTCTTGATCTCGCTTCCGTCATCCTTTCGCTCCTTGAACTGTTTAATCTCCCAAGGACTTCTCTCTCCTCAGTCTCCTGTGTCCTTTCGATTTAGTAACTAACACCGTTTTCTAATTGACGCTTTCAGGTGAAGCTATAGTGTAGATCCCATCCTTAGTGCAGACGCACTTGAGCCACACTGCCGTGTCCGTCTGTCTGTTGTCGATCAGTCACGTGGTCGGGTGACCGGTGCAACCAGGTGAGTAGGCAGCCTGCCCTGTCCTCTCTCAGGTCCGGCGGATAGAGCCAACACTATTGGCCGGAGGGAAACAAGCATTGATCTGACAGACGGGCAGCCGGTTGACAGCGGCAGGTACCGAGACACCACCACGGGACTATGCTACTCCCTAAGGGCTCCACCACCCCGCAACACCCCCTGCGCCACCTGCCACTACTACCACTCCGGACCACCGCAAGCCCAACGTCCCCCAGCAGGGTTAACGTGTGAGGACACACGAGGAGCGAAGAGAGAGGGCGCTGATGAAGGCCACAACGTGAGCAGCAACGCTTCCTCCAACCCCTACTTCGACAACCTCGTGGAAACCTATGTTCGTTACAGGGGAGGCCTTCCCCACCTGAGAGGAGTTTTCCCTAAGTCTGCGATAAGGCTTGCACAAAGTGCGAGAAATCTGAGGCCCGCTATGGATTGGTTTCAAGATTCGACGCCTCCGCAGGAGTGGATTCCTTCACCAGAGAACAGCTTCACCAACAAGCGAGACAAGCGCTTCGTTTCCGATCCCCACAGGAGGTGGGATCCGGTCCAAGCTCCTAAGCAAGAACACCAAACCAGCATCAGAAGCAACAGAAGTGTACCGACCAACGCCGCCCGTCGCATCAAGCACAAGTCCACGCGACTCGGCTGCGAAGAATTTCTTCCTCAAGAACCATACAGTCCCAACGTGGCGTTCCAAGGCCGCCGGCGCCCGAGTTTCCGAGCCATCTCTCCTGAAGGTAACACAAACTGCCACCGAGGAGACAGTGGCGATGATGTTCGCGTCTGCCGTGAATGCCAAACAGTCTTCAAGCCCGTCGGCACCCCTTACAACAGGAACGTCAACCAAGGCGAGAGCAGCTTCAGCCTCCGCAGCTGCCCCTCCTGCTGCCTGCCCATCAAGCCATCTGGCGTCTCCGCCGAAGTTCTCATTGCTTTGCTGAAAGACTGGCAGGAGAAGAACAGCTGTCCACACTGCGGGTCGCCCACGTACGACCTCAGCGAGCTGAGCGACGTCATGGGTGAGTGCACTAAGACCCACGCCCAACATGAAGCCATTCGGGACGTGGCTAATGCCATTCGCGAAGCCGAAGCCAGAGGCGATTGCTACGGGGTTGTGGAAACGGTCGTCACAGGCTACTACTTCTGCAAGCACGACCAGGAGTGCTGCAACCCCGTCCGAGACTCGCACGCGGTCATGGCCGCCGCGGGCTCCACAGACGCCAGAGGCGGGAAGTTTTGTCGGAACGGACAAGTGTGGGAAAAACCGCTCAACGGAGACCGGTTCCAAACGTACAACATTGCCTGCACGAAGCTCCCCCACGCTATGATTCAGTAACGCTGGGCCAGTGGCTGAGATCTGAAGGAAAACTTAGGCGGAACCGAACCGATCTGAACGAGTACCTGAGTGTCCCGAGACAGGCGTTGTTGAAAGCAAGGGAGACAAATCTCGTCGCACAGAGCAGTGAACGTCTAGGGTTAAGTTTTCTGTCAATTTAGGCTCTGTACGGGAATGCGACGTTTCATTCATGTTTCGTCTGTATATTACAGATGTGATTTGTCTCCTAACGAGCTGCGCTGCTTTGGGAAAGAGATCACTCAAAAGCTCACGTCTGAAGAAGAAAAAAACAAACAAAAAAAGACCTGTGTTGGCGAACATAACCAGGCACTAAAACTTATATGCATGGGAAAAAAATGACAAAACTATTTATAACTAAAAGGAATCCATCAACATAAAAAAACTAACACAAAAATCATAAAGGAATGGCTTTGAGACGGGTGATAGAAAGGGCAAACCATGCTGGAAAGATTTACAATTGTTTGTATTTCGTGACATACCGAAATAAAAATTCGCGAAGAACTTGGCGGTAATCGCGTCAGACGATGATACGTCAACTGACGCTATTTTGAAAGAATAAATAAACAGTTCTATTTCGTTTTATCACAGCTGTTTGTTTAAAGAAAGTTTCAATTTAAAAGAAGTAAGTTTCCTATCATGGGCAGTACAGAGCGCTCCTAGGACAAATCGTTTCCTAAAATAATGTTAAAATGAGCGTCGTCAAACGGAAATGACGCTATAAAGAAATAAGCTCTACTCAAACATAATAATTATGCCTTCATTGAAAGAGCCACACGTTTGTAACTAAAAATTCGCTATTGTGCGGGGGGAAATCCTAGAAGCGATTTTATTTTATACGTTAATTTTTTCACATTTACAAACTGCAATTCCGATATAATTTATTACCTTTTTTAAGGAATGTTCCATAAAATCATTGACACATTTTTCAGTCATGAGAATCTTCTTACTTTTTGAATACCAATCACTTATTAAGGAAAATCTTTTAGAATTTAATGATGATTTGAAGGAAATTTTTTACCGTTGTGTATTTTTTATATAAAGTGTAGAGGTCAATGTTTTTGTACATTTTTACATCATTATGTGTCTATGTGTGTGTGTTTGTCTACCCTGTAGCTCGTCTGCAAAAAAACCTTGTAAAACATCCTAATCCGGATGCATGGACATTGAAATTCAATAAATCCATATATCCAAAAACCGAGAGTTTTGTCATGTATTTTTTCATGAAATATGATTATAGATCTGAGACAAATGAAGTCTTCAGTTCAAACGTCGCATCTATACAAAGCATAATCAACGTTGGTTTCTTACAGATTTCGGAGAGCACGTTCGCGAATCGGTTGACGAAAGCTGTTGTGGACGGGTACACGTGACAATCTGCCATTGTGGATCTTAAAATCCCGTTGATGTGGCCATGCTAGACAAGAGTAACCACTGCCTCACGCACTTGTGCCGAATTTAGTATTAAAAACATACACAGCGTAGCCCTCCACCACAAAAAAAGTCGGATGTTCATATGTGGAATTTCTGAGTTTTGCATATGGTCGTTACGTGGAGACATCATTCTCTTCAACGATGTGAAGTAGACTTGAACGTAGGAGAAATGTTTATTAAAGCTATGAGCCACTGAAGACTGGTACCCACTGCTATGACATTTTGAGAAAATGGGTTTTAAAGTTGAGGCAATGTGCTTAAGGCAACACGGGGTTGTATCATGGCGGCCATTTTGGGTGTAGTACCAAACCTCGGCTCGGCTGACCAGTTGGACGGCTGTCGAGGAAAAGCTCAGAAAAAGACGATGGTGTGCTCTATACGAATGAATGTAGGTTCCATATCTATCAAATTCTCAGTGCTGACATACCTAACCCCTCTGACTCTATTGGCTCATGTCTTGAAATGAGGCCAGTGAAAAACCGATTCATTTTGTGGCGGAGGTCACACAGACGACCTAATCCGGCAAAACGTACATGAAATCGCTGGAGCAAAACACCAGATAACGCAGATGAAGTGCCTGACCTGATTTTTGTCGAAAATGAGTTTGAGCCATTTCTTGCTCCTGGGACTATTTTTCTGGCATTTCTGAGAGTTCTGAAGATAATTACTAATTCATTGTTTCATAGAGGTGCTCACTTCTGTGTGTGTCTGAAAAGCACTGATTTCATGCGGATTTAAACAAAGATTTGACATCTCAAGGAACCGCAACTGATGCATATTTGAAACCGTTACTCTTCTCGAGGTTTGCTTTGCCCACTCATATTTTATTCTGTGGTTATAAAAGATTTGTAAATCGCGTTTAAAGCCCATTGCTGAGGACTTTTCACCCTCACTGCCTCTGTCAACTTCAACGGCTGCTTTCTCACAACGACTGATTCGCGGGTAGTCGACCGTAACCTGCAAATGACTTCATTTTGAATTATTTAGTTTTATCATTCTTGCGCCAATTTAAAGCTGCAGTTTCGTAGTTTCGTGATACTAATACCTAAGAATCATCAAATCCAACTTTATGTACCTTTTCCTGGAACAGATCAAAATATAGGGGCTGCTCATCCGGACCATATGGAAATAGATTTCAACTTCCACATTTGTCTCGGCAGAAGGTGCTACAAAAAATTCCTGTGTGGTTTTTGACTCAC
>JAWQFJ010017028.1:0-10000 GCA_034096865.1 Theodoxus fluviatilis | reverse complement strand
TCCTTGGTCAGTCCCGTGGTGACCATCATTTCGGCAGACAGACCCTTGCCCAGTTCGTAAACTTCATCACAGCCGATGTGCAGGAAATGCGAGTCAGGGTGAGCCGCAACCACCTGCATGGACAATAAACTGGTCAAACAAAGGCTGCATTTCCTCGCTGGCCAATGGTAACCGATTATCTGTAAATCGAAGAATTGTACAGGACCGGCAAAAAATGCATTTTCGTCAACTCATTTCCACTTACTTCTAACTCCTCTTCTTGGATACCTTAGAGTTTTTCCATTGGTTGAAGATGAAAGATATTTACAGCAGACTTGCAAGTGTGAGCTGTTTAAGCGGGAAATATAAAATTAGCCAATTCTTGTAGTTACATGGTTAGCGCCGTACAGCGTTGGCGTGGGAAAATGCACTATTACTTTTTCTTTTATCACAATCGCATTTCTATTTAGTTTCTCATAACACCCCCCAAAATTATACATGGCTGATTTATTCTGAGAGCAGCTGCAGTTACAATGAATCAGAGTAAAATTTGCCAGTCCACGCATATTTCAAGAACTGAAAAAGGCATGCAAACTTTCATGGCTATTAAGTCTGATCAAAGGTCTCAACAAAATCAACGAAAGACGCTTTGGGGGATGTCATCGTGACTTATCACCCCTCTTTGCTCCAGAGTAAAAGTTGAACCAATACCTGTGCAATCATGGCCCGAATCAAGTTGTACGTCTCTTTCCTCGCTGGTGTGATGGCCTGGGGAGTGTTGGCTGTTTCCCGGAGGTGCGCGAACTCGAGGTGCTTGAGGACGAACTCCATGTGACCGAAGGTGGGAATTAGAGGTATTATCTCCAGCTCGTTCTGCCTGGCCAGCCGACCCAAGCGTGCCACATCGCCTGCACTGTATGCCGTGTCAGCAGCCAGAAGACTCAGGTTGCCCGTGTAGGGAAAGCTGTCTTCATACTCCACCAGCAGCCCCGTGGCGCCCGCCTGCTTGAAGAGCGGGAAAACTTTCTCCAGGTAGTCGATGCTGGGCGGGGCTCCCTTCAGGTCCAGGTGTACCAGTCTGGACATTGTCCAGAACTCCCTGGACAGCGCCTGATTGGGTTCCAGGTACAATGAGTTGGCGTCCGGCACCCGCATCTGCACCAGACTCTGGTCTTTCTGCCAGTTCTTGCCCGGGACGCCCTCTTCCCCACGGTAGTCGTACTCCTCTCTGTCAGGGTCGGGCTTGTAGACGTCATACATAGGCCGCTGCCTCCTACCGGGGTCACGTCGACCTGGGGGAGGAAGGGGTGGGGCTCTGTTCCGGCCAGCCAGCCCATGCTGCACGCGCGGGATCGGGTCTCGCGTCTCCAGCACGTAGTGCACGATGTAGACACCAAGAAAGACGAGGCTCATGAAGCCGAAGAAGCCGAGCAGTCCTCGCAGTTTGCACAGCCAGATCTGCATGCACACCTGCAAACACGAAATGTGTGTGGGTTTTTGCTCCAAAACGGTACGGGCTATTTGATTGACGTGCTATCGGTGTGATACCGCATTTTCAGAATTAACGTTTAAATAAGCTGGTTAGAAAATACACTTACGCCAATGACAAACAGTTTTCAACCAAATTTCATAAGATGGCAGTTAGAAGTTCATGTGTCTGTCGACTTCTTAAACAACCTCTCTCCTCTCTCTCTCTCTCTCTCTCTCTCTCTCTCTCTCTCTCTCTCTCTCTCTCTCTCTCTCTCTCTCTCCTGTTGCTTTTACCTACTTCCATTTTGTTTCGGCCATGACAAATCTCTTTATTCATTCGAAAACTTCATTTTGCGCATTTCTCCATGACTCGCGCCTACCCTCCAAAAGTCGAGAACATTACATAAACAGCAATATGCCGCTGACCTGTTACAAAGAGCATGAAATCGAAATGGCGAACTGACACGTCTTGCGAAAGCCGACGTATTATAAAACGATTAACATGTTGCTGAATCTCGGAAGCAAACGTATTCCGCAAGGATCACTGCATGCGTTGCGAGTTCCGTGGAAACTTCCAGAAGTACGTCTTTGAAAAGAATTCCAACAGCGTCTTTGAACTCATCATTTCAGCAATCCACATTTCTCTCGATCAGGCTATCTGGCTTAGTATGTTGTTGAAACTCCGTCCAGAGAGTGTGCTTCAGAAAATGAAACATCAAACAAGTAAACAACATGAATACATTTCTTCATGTTCTTCTCGCTCCTGCTCCTCTTGCTGCCACTGCTGCTGCTGCTGCTACTGCTCCTATTGCTGCCACTCCTCCTACTGCTGCTACTCCTACTGCTGCTGTTCTTCCGCCTTCCCCTAGTATTCCAGCTGCTCTCTTGCAGCCTCTGAAAGAACCCCCGACATTGCCACGTAACGCTGCCAGATGAGAACTCTCTACAAAAAGATGCCCAATTTTAAGGTCCAAAATTTGAAAAGATAGACTAGAAATGGGTGCCTGCTGTTGCCCTCTAGACTAAGCCTCCTGAGGGGTAAAAATGTATTTCCTGGCTGGGCACACGCCATGCTCCTGGAGAGAGACAAGGTCGCCTGCTGTGAGCAGAGAAGGCAACACCAAAAGATCTGCCTAGGGCGACTTTGCAAGAGAGAGCGTTCACCTTCAACTCCACCAATGGCATGCGTGGTCCAGCGATCAGACTCAGAGGGCTTGTGCCAGGGAGAGAGAGGTAGCATGATCCTGCAGTCTCTTTTCACGACTTGTCCCCCGCCGGACTGAGCACAGCCCTGTACATGTACACATCCCCAATGAAGACCACAACAGCGCCTGCAGCTGTCGCCACCGCGATCTAGGCACAGATGTTATTGTTAAAATGGTTTTTTTTGTAACCACATAAGACTACAACAGATCTTGATGCGATCGATCGCGTTTATTAAGGCGTTATACCTGACAGTTTCAAATGTACAAGTAGTTTGACTGTGCAGACTAATGTCCGGGTCTCTACCTCTAGTTGAATGGTCTTTTAAACATTTTGAGAACTAACTTTCACTGACACTGTGCACATGCAAGCACGTGTGTGCTTCTGACTCTCCCTGTCTCTGCCCTTTCCTGCCTGCATCTCTCTCTCTCTCTCTCTCAATCTTTCTCTCTTTCTCTCTTTCAATCTTTTTCTCAATCTCTCTCTCAATCTCTCTCAATCTTTCTCTTGATTGTGAAATAACTAAGGAAGAGGTTAGATGTGCAATAGATAAACTGAAGAATAGGAAGGTTTCAGGGGAGGACAAAATATTGGCAGAAATGCTCAAGTGTACACCTCAGAGACTCATAACAATCATTGCTCAGCTTTTCAATAATATGCTTGCCAAAAAGTGTTTTTCACATATTTGGACGAAATCAACTATCTTACCAATCTAGAAAAGAGGAGACCCCGCTATCAAAGATAATTATAGGGGAATTTCAATCACAAGTATTTTTAGTAAAGTATTCACTTCAGTGGTCACTGACAGGTTACAAGACTGGGCGGAAAGTAATGGTCTAATTGGAGAGGAACAAGCAGGTTTCAGAAAAGGTTATTCGATGATGGACAATATTTTTGTTCTTCACTCAGTTATCAATAGATATCTGTCAAGGCATAGAAAACTGTATGCTGTTTTTGTGGATTTTAAGAAAGCTTTCGATAGTATAAATAGAAATGTACTTTGGCAAATTTTTGGGGTTATGGGATGAAAGGGAGACTACTCCAGATGATCCAAGCAATGTACTTTGATGTTCAAAGCAGTGTAAGGTGCAACGGTCGCTACAGCGACTCATATACCAAGGGATTAAAGCAAGGATGTAAAATGAGTCCGATACTTTTTTCTCTTGTAGTGAACTATGTGGTTAAGATTGTAACCAAACATGGTAAACATGGTATTCAGCTTATGCCTGATGCTACGATTATATATCTGTTACTGTTCGCAGATGATATAGTTCTTGTATCGGACACCGTCGTTGGTCTGCAAAACCAATTGAACAGTCTCAAAAAAGCTTCAGACACAGTTGGTCTGGATGTAAACCAACAAAAAACAAAGGTCATTGTTTTCCGAAATGGTGGTTATCTGGCAGGTCATGAGAAGTGGTATCTGGGGACGGAAAGAATTGAGACTGTGAATGAGTACAGATATCTTGGAGCACTGTTCACTTCGAGACTGTCCTTTAGTATTTTACAGTCTGATCTTGTACTTAGAGCAAAATCTGGCATGATTCAACTGACTAAGTGTCTACAAAAATTAGAAAATGTGTCACCAGATGTGTATTTCAAAATGTTCACTACCCAGATACAGCCGGTACTTTTGTATACATCAGAACTGTGGGGACTGTACAACTGTTCGGAAATAGAATCTGTACACCTACAAGCTATGAAAAGATTTCTCAATGTTCCTGTACAAGCTCCTAACTTGATGACGTATGGTGAAATCGGAAGATACCCACTGTATATCAATGCAACTTTACGGGCTATTAAGTACTGGTTGCGTGTACTTAAGATGGAGGCAACTAGATACCCTAACAAAGTTTACAAGATGATGCTCATCTCGGGAAATAATGGAAACTGGGTTGACAAAATAAAAACCGCTGGCGCTGAACCTCCAGGTTTTCGTATATTTATTTTAAAAAAGAGATAAAAGAACGGGTTCGAACCCGCAACCTCTCGAGAAAAGAGGAGGAAAAAACACCACACACACACACACACACACAAACACAAAAAACCACGTCGGGTTCGAACCCACAACCTCTCGAAAAAAGAGAGAAAAGAAAGTTTCAGTGCAGAACCGAACCTGGTCATGCATGACCAAGAGTGCAACGCTCTACCAGCTTAGCCATTTGAGAATTGATATGACGGAGTGTTTGTAAAGCATTTATAACGTTCTTTTCCCTAAACCCCCTTGCAAGCTATCGGCCCAGGAAACAATCGACCATATATTTTAAACATGATGGATAGGTTCAGGAAGCTCCTATTATGACATGTTTTGTTTTGCATTGGCTTGTCATAGACGCTGAATTAACACTCACACAGTCACACAGAGGAGGAGGTGTATTATATAGGTATGTGCGAGAAAAAACGAAAGGTAAATGACACGAATGAAATGTAGTTCATTGAAAAGAGCATAAAAAGATCATTCCAATGGTATAAGTATGAACACTGTGGGTCAATTTGTTTAAAAGTTATGAATTTTAATTGAATAAAATCCGGCTCTTTGTTTTACTATAAAGACAATAGAAAGCTGATTTTAGCGAGATTTCCGACAGAGTGACCTCCCAGTTTTCGCGTGTCTCTCCCGGAGCGCTTGTGCAAGATACACGTATGTATAGTGAGTGTTGTATCTATGCCACGTGCGTGAGGAATAAAGTTTAGTGTATGAATAGCAGAATGCAAGTGCGTGCAAGGGTTTTTATAGTATTTCTTGAAAGCGATATGTCTGTGAGAAACCGTTTGTTCCGTAGTTTGTAAACATGAACACTAATTAGCCGAGTGCGTGGAGAAGGGAGTGTAAACACTAAAAATATAACATGAAAATTCCCACACTTAAAGCTGGGAAAAGGTTCCAGGTGTCAGTAAACTATATCTCTCCTAAAAGATCTAAACACAATTTTCTCCATGGAAAAGCACGTCTCTAACAAGCTGGTCTTAATAAAGAAATAAACACCGGACGCATATTTATGATCTGCGCTCTGAGCAGCAGATGATCGAGCAGCTAGCATACAGGCCTATATTATAATTATAATAATGATAGCTGCGATGGCATTTTGGATCTCCCATTAGAAAAAGCGACTGGTGTCAATAGGTTAGAAAGCTTTTCCTCGCATAACTCTGAACACTGTGGTGTTTCTACCTGGAATTAGAATCGACGCTTTCATTCACTCATAGCTGAAAATGAAGCGACGACGGCAATGAGAAAACTGCGCTGCAATATCGTGTTCAAATGCCAGATACGGCTGTCGTGGAAAATCTTTTTTCCGCTTCCCCCGAGACGAGACAAGACCCAGCCTTGCACGAGCAATGAGGATAGTTGATCTTCTGCTTAACAGCGTCAAGATGGATACAAATTATCGATGTGGTGTTTCATTTTTTCGCACTGATCTGAAGCACCGAGCTGTCACCTCCACCGTGTAATCCTCTTGCCCATAGATCTTAATTTCGTCTAAATAACATGAGTAATATTTATTCATACCCCTGTCTATCACAGTCTGAGAAATCTTCTCACTGTCTGGCAAAAATGAGACACAAATGCTGTCCGGAATACAATGCAACGAGTTAAGTCTGCGTTCATTTGGAAGCCATTTTTGCGCCCGCATCTGTTACCACGAGAGATACAGCAAGAAAGTGACGTGGCTGTGGAGTGGGTCGCCATTCCATGAATTGACTACTTGCATCGTAAAAAATCATTCTTTCTCCTTCTCCAATGTTCTCGAAATTATTCCTCCTGGCATAGATTCTATATAGGATCCATCCTCCTTCAAAAATCTCCTCGCAAATGACGTCACGTTATACGACGTCAAATGATGACGTCACAGATTTTGCAAAATGGAGTCTGTTGAATTGTTTTCATTGAAACACCAAAATGTAAAAAAGTCACTTTCTTTTAAAACCTCGATTCTGAAAATTTGATAATATTGAATGGGACCTAACTTCCAGTCAGTGTGCAAAATCTCAAGGAAATCCGTCCAGTAGTTTTTGAGATATAGGCCGTGGAGACGGGACAGACAGACAGACACACACACAGACAGACTAATAAAGTCTGTAGGACCTCCAGTAAACCTGGAGGGATAAAAGAAGTATTGTATAGATATGATTTTGCTGATGTATGGCGTAATCAGAATGTGCGGAATGAGACAGAGTTCTTGCTCGAGTTCAAAAAGCGCCTTATCACTGAGTACATGAATGTATGGACAGTTTCAATATCAGCGAGTGGTAGATATGAACTGTACAGATCCTTTAAGACAGAATTGAATAGAGATAAATATTTGTATATATTAGATAAAAAAGTTTTTCGAGATGTTTATGTTATTTTTAGGATGGGATTCAGCGATCTGTTCACGCATAAATACAGATTTTCTACGGAGCGAGCTAATAATGCTTACTTATGTCCATCATGCTATGAAACAGACGAAAATGAACAGCATTTGTTACTTGAATGTCCTGCCTATGAAGATCTCAGACGAATGTATATATGCAAGTTGATGACGAATACATATGCCTTTGATGTTAAGGTACTCCTGTCGCTGGAGGAGCCTAAGGCAGTACGAGCGGTTGCAACGTATTTATATTATGCATTCAAAAGAAGAAAAGAAGCTGTTTCTATTGCTATGGCCGAAGAGGCATATTATGTGTAATTGTGTTGTGATGGGCCGGTGGCCTAACAAAAATAAACCATTCGTTCGTTCGTTCGTTCGTTCTCAATCTTTCTCTCTCTCAATCTCTCTCAATCTTTCTCTCAATCTTTCTCTCTCTCTCTCAATCTTTCTCTCTCTCTCTCTCTCTCTCTCTCTCTCTCTCTCTGGGGTAGATCTGCTCCCGCCCTTATGAATAATACCCTAAGAAAAACTGCTTATGTACCTCCAAATGTATTTTTAAAACTTTTTGATGCCCAGATCCAGCCTATTTTGTTACACGGAGCTGAGATATGGGGAGTTAGTGATTGCGAAAGTATTGAAACTGCACATCTACATGCAATCAAGTCATTCCTAAATGTGTCATCTCGAACATCCAACTTAATGTGCTATGGAGATATAGTGCGCTTCCCTTCGTATATCAATGCTGCATTACGCAGCGTTAAGTATTAGCTTAAAATCCGTAGAATGGGTAACGATAGACTTCCAAGACAAGTCTACCAAATGATGCTTAACCAACCACAACATTATATAACATGGAATTCGAAGTTAAAACATATTTTATTTGCATTTGAACTTGAAAATATTTGGAAAAATCAGAACGTTTGTAAAACGACTCAGAGACAGAATGATTGAGTTTTTACCTACAATGGAAAAATGTGTGTAGCAGTGGCAGGTATTCTTTCCAAGGGAAAATAAAAAATGAGTGCTCTTCTGAAAGGTACTTGTTTAGTATAGACAGAAAGGTGTTCAGGAATGTACGTGTATTTTTCAGGTTTCGAATGGGCATAACCGAGTTGTACATCCATAAACTTAGATACATAAAAGACGCTTATGAAACTGTTTTTCCATCGTGTAGAGAGGAAGATGAAGACGAACATCACTTTGTATTTGTCTTGCTCTGCAGGACCTACGTAAACATTACTTGTCAGTTCACGTAGAAAAACGTTGTCAAAATCCAGAAAATAATCTTCTGAGTAATGATAGTGAGATAATAACCAGAGCCAGTAGTAAAAAGTAGTATGTACCTGTAATAAGTTTTTCAATGCAGAGCTTACGCTATATCTACCTGAAAGCAACGACTTTTATTTTGATTAACGTCGGTATAACTTGATTATTTCAGATCGCTGTCATATATATCAGACCCATTGTGAAAGTGTATGGTATATGTATGCCATTGAAACAGGCCGGTGGCCTCTTCAATAAACCATTCGTTCTCTCTCTCTCTCTCTCGCGCGCGCGCGCGCGCTCTCTCTCTCTCTCGCTCTCTCTCTCTCTCTCTCTCTCTCCTCACACATTTATTTCCGCTTTCCCACAGTCCATAAAACTCGCACAATCCATACGATCATGAATTGTTGAGGGCCAGGCAGGCGGGCCTCCTTTGAAGTGCATGGGCTGTACAGAATAGAACGGATGCTCCAAGCATTGGGAGATTCAAGAACTTGTGATTTCATTTCAAATGAAGCATCGAAAATATATCAATAATTCAAGATAAGTTCCCATATATATATCACAATGGAAAGTAGAAGCTTGCCCAATATCCTTCAACCCTCACGTCCTTTCTTCCTCCTTCCCTTTTCACTCATGTAAGGAAGGCTTAAATTGCAAGCCAATTTGTATCTTCCATTTACAAATCATGGTAGAGTAAATTTTGCCTACTGTCCTTGTTGCAGATACTCCAACGAAGCTCATTCTCTACTGAGGCTCCGTACCAGTGGATTCTATTTTGTTTCATCTTTCCTTTTTATCACTAAATGTACATCACAGTGCATGGCATAGTCAGCTTGGATGAAGGTCAAGTCGTGCAGACATTCCAAACGACCAGTAGAGGAGGTGGAGCTGTCACTAAGCGCCCATACTGAGGGAGTGGCAGCAGCAGCAGCAGCAGCAGCAGCAGCAACATTATCAGTAGCAGATGCAGCAGTAGTAGAAGCAGTAGCAGAAGCAACAGTAGCAGCAGCAGATGCAGCAGTAGCAGTAGCAGTAGCAGTAGCAGCAGATGCAGGAGTAGCAGTAGCAGCAGATGCAGCAGTAGCAGTTGCAGCAGCAGATGCAGCAGTAGCAGTAGCAGCAGAAGATGCAGCAGTAGCAGTAGCAGCAGCAGCAGCTGTAGCAGTACCAGCAGCAGCAGCAGCAGCTGTAGCAGTACAGTATAGACCGGATGTATAAAAAACCGGATGTATGAAAGTCTGGATGTATGAAAGGGGCAGGCAGGGTCCCGGCAGAAGCTACTCTTTGTTATTACTTAGAATTTTCCGGTTGTATGAAAATCGGATGTATAAAAGTCCGGTTGTATGAAAGCAAACCTCTGGTCCCGAGCAGCACAAATGTGTTGTTGCAAGACCGGTTGTAAGAACACGAAAGTAGACCCAAGTCACCAAAGTGTGGTGAGAGTAATTTCCCTTCATTGCGACCTGAACTTGCAAAATGGCGGGCCCGCACAGCAAAGCGAAAGTTACAGGCAAACGTAGAGTGTTGACATTGTCTGAGCGCCTTAAAATCACAGAGGCAGTAGAGGACAGTCCACACAAATCCCGAACACAGATGGCCATTGATTTAGGTGTCCCCCTGCCAACGCTGTCGAACATCATGAAAGACAAGAACAAATATCTTGCTCAGGCAAGAAGCGGTGACATTGTGACGACGAGCAAGTGGGCACGGAGCTCTCAGCTGCCGTC
>JAWQFJ010017027.1:60000-100253 GCA_034096865.1 Theodoxus fluviatilis | reverse complement strand
GGACGCCAGTCTGCAGCGCGACCAGGACCTGCAGGGCCAGCTGACGCTGACCACTCCCCTGTCCGCAGTCCGCTCTCTGGGCCTGGTGGTCCGCCACCAGGGACCCGCCACCCACTTCACCACTGACGTCAGCGCCACCCTCAACGAGCAGGCCATGCGCGCTCACGCCACCCTGAACGCCGAGGACAAGCTGGAGGGTGAGGTGACGCTGACCTCCCCCTTCTCCGCTCTGCAGGCCTTCCAGGCCTCCTTCGACCACCAGGGCAGCAGCCAGGACTTCCGCTCCGAGGCCAAGATCAAGGTGAATGAAGACGAGGCTTCGGCCAAGGCCGTCTTCAAGAACGACGACGCCCTGTACGGGTCCCTGACTGTGCTGACGCCCTTCCAGGACTACCGACGCCTGGGCGCCCTGTTGCAGCACTCCACCTCCGGGGACAAGTTCGACAGCGAGGCCCAGGTGACCTACCAGGACGGTCAGCAGATCTCCGCCAAGGGCAACGGCTTCCGTCACACGTGGAGCGAGTTCGGCGGCGAGATTGAGGTCCACACTCCCTTCCAGGGCGCGGAGAAGACCAGCGCCCGTCTGGAGCACCGCCACAGCGACAAGGGCCTGGCCTGCAGCGGTAGCGTGACGTACGGCTCGGACCAGAGCGTGGGAGGCCAGCTGCGCCTGACCTGGATCCCCGACCTGGAGGGCTCCCTGGCCCTGCAGACGCCCTTCGCCGGCTACGAGAGTGTGGCCGCCTCCGCTGGCTTGGAGCAGGGTTTCCAGCGCTACGGAGCCAAGGCTGCCTTGACGCGCGGTCGCCAGACGCTGGTGTCGCTGGAGTCCCGCCTGGACTCGTCCTCCTCCCCCGCCACCGCCTCCCTGACCCTCCTGACGCCCCTGGCCGGCTGGGAGCGCAACGAGCTGTCCGTCTCCCACCAGGGCAGCCTGACTGACTTCCGCTCCTCGGCCAGCTTCCGTTCTCCTCACACAGACGCCGTGGCGGCTGAAGCCGCTGTTCGCTTCCAGTCCGTCTATGACATGGAGGTCCGCGCCGCCCTGACGTCACGTCTGCCTGGTCTGGAGAATCTGCGCATGTCCGTCAACAACGCCTACAGCGGTCCTCAGTACCGCTCCCACGTGGAGGTCGGATGGACGCCCTCGGACCAGGTCAGTCTCGCAATCGAGAACGGAAAGTCATCACCGATATTTTCCGTTTCGCAGATGTTTTTATAATTGTGGTCAACACCAGGCGTTGTGCAGAACTTCATCAATTGATCATCTTGGAGAGCTGACTTTTAAAGAAATCGTTTATCTATTAAATAATTGTGTACAGTTTAGTTGATTCGTTTCACTGACAATGACAGGTGCTCTGCTTTTCCGTCCAGATCGTTGTGGACAGCAACTGCCGTGTGGAGAAGACCTCGTACACCACCAAGGTCGCTGCAGACCTTGCCCTGTCCACGCCCTTCGACCTCCTGAGGTCGGCAGCGGTCAAGCTGGAGCAGATCCGTGGCCAGAAGAGCTTCAACCAGCAGACTTCTCTGGACTACAACGGCCACAAACTGGCGGACGGCCAGCTGGAGGTGACCTCTGACCCCTTCCTGGCCACGCTGACGGTGAACCAGCCCCACGCCATGGTGCTCAGCGCTCGGGACATCAGCCGCGGCGCGCCAGGGAAGACCGTGGGCGAGATCGTGATCAACTGGAACCGCGACGACCCCCGCAGCAACGTGCGTCTGACTGCCGACTACACGGACACCAGCAGCCTGCCCGCCCTCTCCCAGCGCGACCTGACCCTCTCGCTCGTCCACCCGCTCCGCTCCATGTCCATCTACGGCGCCCTGGCCTACTCCCAGGTAAGAGGGCTGCCTTGCAGAGAGCGGCACGCTCTGTTGATAGCTCAGTTGAACATGAACTTTTAAAAAGAAATTTGTGCGTGAGAAATTACTGCAAAATACACAGATAACTTGTTGTGAATCAGGTATTGTTTTATTGGTTACATCCACGAGATGTTTTCCTTTGTAAAACAATGCAAGTATGCTGTATTGAAAAAGCTGAGCTGTGCTTGTATAATTTGATTCTTAAGACGGAACTGCCACTCCTTTCTGACTTGGGACGCGACTTGACGTGATCATTGTCTGCGTGAAAATCTCTGTGACACTCCCGTGTCTCTCTGTTGCTGACTGCTCTTCTGTCTCGGTGCAGGACTTCCTGGACAGCCGCGGCACGCTCAGCTGGGACGACAACCGCAGCCAGCGCCTGGGCTACGTGCTGGAGCTCAAGGAGGGGCGGCAGGCCAGCCTGAAGCTGATGGCGCCCGCCCGCTCCATGCTGTGGCGCGGCTCCCTCAGCGGCGGCAGCTCCTCCCCGGTCGTGGACGCAGCCTACCTGTGGGACGCCGACTCCGACGCCGACAAGCAGATTGCAGTGAGGGCACAGGTCCACCCCGGTGACGTCAACAAGGCTGGGATCACCATCAAGATGCCCTCCGTCAACAAGGTAGGCCCCACACTTTGCTGCACAAACTGGTTTGAGTGCAGGAAATGCCTCTGTGTGGTCCGTGTATCTGCTGGTGGCCTATTGTCCGCGCTTTTAAGCAGTATTCAACTTCGTAACGTTTTCAACAAGTGTGTTTTCTCCAAATAGGCCTTCTTCGAAGTCGCCATTGATTTCAGTTAATGAGGACAACCTGGTGGTCAGTAAAGTGCATCCAATAGTATGTTTTGATCAAAGCATATTCGGTACAAATACTCACAACTCCAATACATATCTGTGCTGCAGGACTTCCAGATCGGCTCCGAGATGACCGTGAACCAGGGCCGCACGCTGTTCGACAGCAAGACCGAGTTCTCCTACTCGCCCGACAGCCGCAAGACCCTGGTGCTGACGTCACGACTGCAGGACATCTCTCAAGGCTACGGCAGCAGCAACTACAGCCTGTCTCTGGGAATGACGCATGCGCACACTGACCTGAACGTGCAGTTCCGCTCTCACGCCGGCATGAACAGCGCACGCGCCTCGGCCGGCCTGCAGCTGAGCTACCTGACTTCCGCCCGCCAGACCAAGACTGTTGCTCTCCGTGCCGAGATCGACAAACTCAGGAAGGAGATCGACCTTCTGGTGAGCTACCTTCCCTTGGCACAGACCATCGGCTTTTCTGCAGGTGGACAGTGTGTCGTCATCTGCTGCCACAGTTTCCTCGTCATGCTTGTTGACAGGAAAAAGTGCAAAACCGTACAGTACATATATGGTTTGTTTTCAGTTGTTTGCTAACGATATCCATCACAACGTTTACTGCTTGTTTTATTTTCGAGATTTCTTTTGGTGATCAAAAGCGTCAGACTACAGAGCGTCCTTTGCTTCTCCAGATGGACAGTCCCCTGAAGAAGCTGGCCGTGATCGGAAAGCTGGACACCAACAAACCCTACTCACTGCATCTCAAGAACGTCTACGACGACCGCCAAGTCATGACCTCCAGCCTTGAGGTCAACCCCGACACTGGCCGCTTCCAGTTTGCCTCCAACTACGACAGCAGTAAGTGGGAGCTGGCTCGTCTTCATCCTCCTCTGTCCTGCTGGAAAATGATACAGGAAAATAATGTGTAATGCTCCCATTAAGAATGGATAGTTACTCTCAAACGTATATTCGAAGATTATGAATTATGTGGTGCAAAGAGGTTTCACAAAACGCATTAAGATTAAAATGTTACTAATTCTTCAAGGACTGAAACAGCTGCAATTACTTGCTTCTGCTTCTTTTCTGCCTACCTCATACCGAGACTGTTGCCTCTTGCAGATGCCGAGGTGCGCATGGCTGGTGGCTACGACAACAGCACCCTGGTCTCGCTGCAGCTGGACTCGGACCAGACCCGTGGCACTGACGTCAACATGGCGCTGCAGCTGACCGCGCCCCGCGTGCTCGTGACCTCCCTGACCTGGAGCCCCAGCCTGGTCTCTGACGTCAAGGTGAGGCCCGCGTCTGTCCTGGAAAGGTGTCACGTCTGTCTTGTGCCGTGTCTCTCGTCACTCGTCCGGCACTTGTAGTGAACTGCCCAAAGACTGTCTTGAGACTCAAACTGGTTTGGAGAGAAAATGTGTGTGCTGGCAAAACTGCAGAATCTCTGATGATTCAGTTAAACTTGTTTCGTCTTTATTAATACGTATTCTGATTGAGCAGTAACATTCGAGAACTTTGAGTTCCAATTTATGCATTTCAAAACATTGACCAAATGCTTTGTTGAGCACATACGTTATGGTGATGCTCTCTTCTGCACAGACTTTCGCCAGCCGGAAGCTGTCCGCACAGGGAGCGGAAGTGACGCAGGCCATGGATGAAGTGAGCGTGGCTGTCCGCGAGGAGCTGGCTGCCCGCTACAACTCGCTCAAGGCCGCGCTGCGTGAGGAGTTGTCTCCCATGGTGACCTACCTGGACACAGAGCTGACCGGTATCGACCGGCTGTTTGATGCCACGCGCAGAGAGATGCGCCGCATCCACAAAGACAACGACTTCCGCTTCCTGGACGTGATCCCCGATGCTGAGGCCTGGTACCAGAACATCTCGTGAGTGTTGGCTTGGCTTCTCGTTGGAGGCAGACTCTTGCATGATTGTGAATGTCATGTACAGATGTAACGATTAATAAGATATTAAGAATGTAGAAGTGATAATGACACAAAAACAAATAACAACACCTGAAAAGTATTAAAGCTTCACCTGATGAAATTGTTTTGACACTATTTCACAAAGAGCAGACTATCGAAACTGACCAGTGTCCATTTCTGCTGCATCATTGAGGAAGTGTCAGTACATTAACAGCGTTCTCTGTCTCCGCCCCCTGCAGCCAGACAGCGCGTGACGTTTCCTCGGCCTATGGCCAGACGCACGTGGAAATCGTGAAAGGCCTGAGGCAGGCGCTGGACTCGCTGGACTCGGTGGACGTCCGTCAGCTCTACAACGACAACGTGCACGCCTACGTCATGCAGGCCAAGGTGAGAGTAGCAGTGTGGTGATCTGACGTAACCAAGTCTTCCTCCTTGAAAGAATGTCATGGCTCTTCTCACTTACGTCCAAATCTGCTAAACGATAACTACTATCACATGTAATCCAGGATGTTCCTGACGGCACTCTCATAAAGCGAGAGCAGAGTGCACAGGAATCCAATCCGCAGCAGCTCACTCAATCCAGGAGGTGACAACCTTCTCGTTCTGTTCTGCAGGCGCAGCTGAACCAGCTGGTCTCTGAGTTGGGTGACGTGGTGGCCAAGACAGACGAGCACCTCCAGAACCTGCAGGCCAGCTACGAGCGTCTCAGAGCCGCCGTGGAAGGTGAGTGACCGTCACACTGCCCCGCGTTCTTGTCTTGGCAAGGAGCCTTTTCTACCGTATGACATGTTGATAAAGTATTAGTTTCTTATCTGGAAGAGTTGATTGCCCAAAACGTAATGATCCATCTCAGAGAGTTTGTGTGCAGTACTGCTTCCCAAATCTTTACAAAAGTTGCTTACTACTTTACTACGTAGTATCTCACTTTAAAACATCTTAATCGAACTTCTGTAAGTACACCATTTGGAGAAAATCGGGACTGGTCACTGTTGAATTTCACTGCCTTAACTGCCTACCCCGAGGTCTGACAGTCTGTCTTGTCTCCACAGAGAACATAACTGGGCTGAAGGAACACCCCATCGTGGTGCGCATGCGCAATCTGGTGCCGGATGTGGACAGCGTTGTTGAGGAGGCGGGACGCCATCTTCGAGCTCTCCCCCGCCCTGCCCTGCCGGCCCTGCTGCCCCAGTCCCTCCTCAACCACAGCGTGGCCAACGAGGTCTACCAGCAGGTCAGCTGCTCCCCCTCTCTTGGCTGTGTCTCCACTGTTGTAACTGCGCAATTTAATAAACAAGACTTCATAAGATCAAACTTTCGAGCCGTCAATGCAACCCTTCACTCATGTTTAACATGTTGAACGTTTGCTAATCTTTGCGACCACTGTACGTTTATTTCAGAGAACGTAACTATATGTGTGTGTGTGTGTGTGTGTGTGTGTGTGTGTGTGTGTGTGTGTGTGTGTGTGTATGTGAGTGTTCCATGCTAGTATTGTATGTTTATGAAGACTAGAAGAGCCCCTCCCTGAACGGTGCCGGTGCTATGTTGCAGGGCGTGTGGGCGTGGCGCTACTGGGACGTGGAGAAGAACGTGGAGGAGCACGCCAAGAGCTTGCTGCGCCTGCTGCAGTCTCTCGTCCTGGACGAGCTGGAGGCCTACCGCCCTAACCTGGACTGCCTGACCCAGACCAAGGTCACCACCTTTGACCCCAAGCAGGGCCAGGTGCGTGCGCAGCTGACGCTTCCTGTGGAGCTGGAGGACCTGCAGCAGGCCCCTGACGTCACTTTCTACGTGGAGGGAGCGCGCCGCCTGGCGGCGTACCTGCCCGACCCCCAGGAGTTGTCCCGCCAGGCGTGGCAGCACCTGCCTGACGTGGAGAGCGTGGTCCGTGGCCTCCAGAGCCTGATGCCCGCCCCTGTCCCCCAGCCCTCCCCCAACACCACGCAGGTCAGACTCCGTCTCCTTCTGTCATTCCTCTCATCCCTTCTCTTCCATACCTACTCCTCATCCTATGTGTGTGTTGTGTACTTTCCTGCCTCCCTGCCTGCCCGTCCATCCGTCCATCCATCTGACCGTCCGTCCGTCTGTGTCTGTATCTTTCTGTGCGTAGACAATTTGAACGTTTTGTCTCTTCCATCTCTTCCCACTCGAAGTTTTCCACGTCTGAAAAAGAGATCCTCCTATAACGATAGAGGACTTGTTTTAGCCTGTGTAAGCTCTATACTAGAAACTGCAGTTTATTATACACTCTTTCTTTTCATGCCTTCAATGAAGCCAACACAAATTTCATCCCCCAAGCGGTGACAGTATACCAAACAGTTCTGTGCTCACCGTGTGTCTCGATTTCAGGCAATGGCCCAGTGCACTGATTACATGTTCTGCCTGCTTTGTGTTACAGGTGGAGGTTCCTACCCCAGTGGACAACGGTCCCGTTGCCTCGTACCGCCACATTCCCAACAGACCCTGGTGAACAGCCACCATTTCAACCCCCACCCCCACCCCCAGCCCCTCCCCAGTCCAGTTCTCTGATGTCCCCCCGCGCCCCCCCCCCCCCCCCCCAACCCCCACCCCTAACTCGGGCACCGCGCGATAAGACTGAAAACTAAGAGCTTTCTGAGAATGTTAACATCTCCGTGGTGTGTACACTAAACTGAGTTTCCCCAGCATAATAAAAAAGACAAAGCATATTTATTGTGGTTGTTCGTTTGTTGACCGCTTTATAGCTCACTGGACAATACCGAGTAGCCCGTGAAACCAAGTGCGTGTTTTGCATCTCTTCCCATCTTGAACACAGACTTATTAAATAAAAGATTTTTGACAAAAACGAATGACTGCTGCCGAGGATGTTGAAATACAAGAAGGAACGATGGTACTGGTCCGGGCTTAGAAGGACAACATAAAATAGGACGCCAAGGTTTCGGGTATTGCACCCTTCTTCAGGACAGACACCACAGGACAACATACTCAACTTTGTGATTGGTGAAGGCGGGGGAAAACAAAGCGTCTTTGCTTCAGTCTCTGTTTCAATCTTCATTTCTGTCCCAGTCTTCATCTACCCCCCCCCCCCTTCCCCCCTGCGCCCCCCCCCCCTTCCTCCCTGCCAACCCCTCCACCCCCCCTTTTCAACGTACCTCTGTGAATGAAACAATTCTCTGAATGAATTATTTTCATGGTGCTTTTTGCTGTTTGAAAAAAAATGTTAATTGCAATGGGCCGAGGTCCTCCTTGATAAAGTCCCCCCCCTCTCTCTGTCTCTCTCTCTCTCTCTCTCTCTCTCTCTCTCTCTCTCTCTGTCTTTCTCTGTCTGTCTCTGTCTCTCTCTCACCCTCTCTCTCTCTCTCTCTCTCTCTCTCTCTCTCTCTCTCTCTCTCTCTGCAGATGATACAACGCTGTCTACCGCGGACAGCTCAACCGAAACTGTGGCAGATAAACTCCAAAAGAGTCTTGATGAAATATGTTGCTGGTGTCTTTCAAATCATATGGTCCTCAACCCGTCCAAAACCAAGTATATGGTGATAACCACAAGGCAAAAACATCAACTACATCCTTTGTCACTCCCACTCTCACTTGATGCTGGGCCGATAGAAAAGGTGAAAGAACACAAAGTGCTTGGGGTGATGATTGACGAACAGTTAGACTGGAACTCACACATAAATCTGATGTGCAAAAAGATTTCAAGCAATCTCTTTCTACTGTCAAAGCTGAGGCACTTTGTAGACACGGAAACCTGCAAAATCTTTTTCAGTGCCCACATCGTATCACACATCAATTACGCATCAACATTGTGGGATAACTGTAGTGAAGCTAATTTGAAGAGAGTTAATTCACTATACAGAAGAGCTTCTAAGCTTATGGTCCCAAATAAATCTCTCAGCACTGAAAAGAAAATGGAAATGCTTGACATTTTGCCTCTCCATAAGCATCTGCAGCTCAATAAGTGTGTGCTTGTGAAAAAGGTAAAAGATGGCCGAACACCAGAATATCTAACCAAACTATTTGAGCAGTCATCATTCAGAGGACATGACAAATTTCTCCTGCCTCAGCCTCGCATCGATTTGTTCAAATCGAGCCTATCTTACTCTGGGGCTGCTCTGTGGAATACACTGCCTGATGACATAAAATGTATCAAGTCTTTGCCTATGTTCAAAGACAAAATTCGCACTATTCTCAGGCATCATCCTATGACATAGTTTTCCACGCTTTCATCTGACGTCTAGACAGTGGAACGGCTAAGTGTGTATCCTACATTGTCCATTCTTCACATATGCTTACTTCAGGCCACCACTGGCTGAACTATTGGAGGGGTTCCGGCTGATTGGGGGTGGGGGAGTAGGGGAGGGAGTGTACACCAAGAGGCTTTGGCCTACATGTATGTTATTTGTTTTTAACATTTGGATGTTTAGAAAATTGTTTTTTATGTATATGTCATTGTAGTTACTTCAAGTTCCATATTTAAATTTTGCTTCTCTGGTACACTATCTACCCATTTTAGTATGTTTCAGAAATTGTACATGTATAATTCTTGCGATAATTATACTGACTCTCTCTCTCTCTCTCTCTCTCTCTCTCTCTCTCTCTCTCTCTCTCTCTCTCTCTCTCTCTCCTCTCTCTCTCTCTCCCTCCCTCTCTCTCCCTCCATCTCTCCCACCACTCTCTTCTCTCACTCTCTTCCCTTCCTACCCCCTTCCCTCAGCTCCCCCTCCCCATCCACGCTCTCCTCTTTCTCTCTCTCTCTCTCTCTCTCTCTCTCTCTCTCTCTCTCTCTCTCTCTCTCTCTCTTACCTCATTTGAATATTTTGCCTCAAGGGCTGAATGTAAGAAAGGCACTACTGCATAATTCCCTATCCTTGTAAAATAAAGTTCGTTCGTTCGTTCGTTCTCTCTCTCTCTCTCTCTCTCTCTCTCTCTCTCTCTCTCTCTCTCTCCCTCCCTCCCTCCAATTCTCTCTCTCTTTCTAAGTGTTCATAACAGCCTACACGGGCTGCACGGAGAACGTGAACTTTCTCATTGATAGAGACTATTCACCCGTGCGCGCTTCCTAAACTGGTTGCCAGTTTTTGATGTACTTCTTGTACATAATTGTGCTCTGTTCGCGTTTTTCTCGCCCATGTAATAGGCCGGTGGCCCACATATTAAACTTGTTCAGTTCAGTTCAGTTCTCTCTCTCTCTTTCTTTCTGTATCTCTCTGTCTCTGTATCTCTATCTGTGTCTGTATCTGTCTCTGTATCTCTCTCTGTATCTCTGTCTCTCTGACTGTCTCTCTGACTCTCTCTCTCTCTCTCTCTCTCTCTCTCTCTCTCTATTTCGTTATTTAATATGGTAGTTCGTTACCAACAAGGACGTACTGGCGCAAGCAGGTATTCCCAGCATGTTCGCCATGCTCAGCCAGAGACGACTTAGATGGCTGGGTCACGTCAGCAGGATGGATGACGGCCGAATACCCAAAGATGTGCTGTACTGCGAGCTCGCCACGGGATCCAGACCTGCAGGAAGACCTCTACTCCGCTACAAGGACGTTTGTAAACGTGATATGACGGCGGGAGGCATCAACCCAGCAGACTGGGAAACGGTGGCCGCTGACCGCAACAGCTGGAGACACGCCGTCAAGACTGGCATCCAGGCCAGCGAGAGGAGGAGACGGGAGCAGTGGGAGGAGAAGAGAGAACGCAGACGACAGAGGATAGCGTCGGCATCCACAGAGCCGCGCCAAGACTTCACTTGCGACAAGTGCAACAGAGCATGCGGCTCAAGGATCGGGCTCTACAGCCACAGAGTACGCTGCCTCTCAACCCCGGACTGACCAAACCTGGCGCACACCCCATAGTCTCACGAGACTGACGGATGCCAACAACAACAACGTTACCATGAATTGATTGTAACCTGTGTTATTGTGTGAATTGTTTGGGATAGAGGGTGGGTGGGTGGGTGGGTGGGTGGGTAGGGGAGGGGGATGGGATTGGATTTGTTTGTTTGTTTTCTTGTATTAACAAGGGCCGGATGTAAGATAGGCAGTTATGCCTAATTCATGTATTTCCCTTGAAAAATAAAGTTCAATCAATCTCTCTCTCTCTCTCTCTCTCTCTCTCTCTCTTTCTGCATCTCTCTCTCTCTCTGTATCTTTCTGTCTCTGTCTGTCTCTCTCTGTGTATCTCTCTCTGTGTATCTTTCTCTCTGTATATCTCTCTCTGTGTGTATCCCCCCCCTCTCTCTCTCTCTTCCTCTCTCTCTCTCTCTCCCTCTCTGTCTGTCTGTCTGTCTGTCTGTCTGTCTGTCTGTCTGTCTGTCTGTCTGTCTGTCTGTCTGTCTGCCTGTCTGTCTGTCTGTCTGCCTGTCTGTCTGTCTGTCTGTCTGTCTGTCTCTCTGTCTGCCTGTCTGTCTGTCTGTCTGTCTGTCTGTCTGTCTGTCTGTCTGGTCTGGTCTGATTTGGTCTGGGCGGGGCTGGGCTGGGCAGGGCAGGGCAGGTCTGGTCTGGTCTCTGTCTGTCTGTCTGTCTGTCTGTCTGTCTGTCTGTCTGTCTGTCTGTCTGTCTGTCTGTCTCTCTCTCTCTCTCTCTCTCTCTCTCTCTCTCTCTCTCTCTCTCTCTCTCTCTCTCTCTCTCTCTCCCTCTCTCTCAAAATATTATCAAACCCATCAATATATTTACGAATGAAAGCAATGCTAAATCATGTTGATGACTGAAATTCATACTTCCTTGTTGTGGTCAAGAAGTTATTGCTGTAGCGTATTTCAGCATACGAAAACACGTTTGAATGAATTTTTACGAACATACATTTTTCAAAGCAAACGAATTAGATATATTCTTTGTTGGCTCTCATGAATTAACTTATTTATTGTATAAATGAACAACAACAACAACAACAACAACAACAACAGCAACAGATCAGACGGATCTAATGGTACTAACACTTTTCTTTTAAAAATGTATATTTGATACATTACTTAATATTTTTATTTATGTTTCCTGTTAAATGAAAATAAAACGAAAGTTATTCCTTTTATAAAAGTGAAGACCCCATTGAATGTTGATTATTTCCGACTCCTTCCAGTGCTTTCAGTACAATCAAACTCAAAGCCGCTTGAGAAGCATATTCACAAGCATTTGCTGGCATTTCTTGATAGACATAATCTACTTTATCCTCTTCAACCGGGCTTTCGGCCGAAATAATCTTGCCACACAGCACTGATTAATTCAAAGATCTATCCCATGAGGAGTTCAAAGATGGTTGGTTTTGTCTTTCATGATCTCAGAAAAGCCTCTGACCTGGTTCTTAATGGCATTTCAGGGTTTTTTTTAATCACTCTATCTCAATAGTTGTAACACCGTGAAATTCTTTCGATCATTCCTAAACAATATACAACGACGTGTCCATTTTAACAGGCATGCTTCTTTTCATGGCCGTTTGCAAGGGTATATTCCGCAAGGGTCTGTATTAGGTCCTCCATTATTCATTCTATTTATACATGTCTCTGACAAAGCGCTTACTTGTGATTTGTTTGCTGCAGATGCAACTCTTTCAGTTTCGAGCATCAGCGCTGAACGTATTGCAGTAACAATTCAAGAGAGCCTGAATGAAATGCATTCCTGGTGTACTTCGAATTTCAAGGTCACAAAACCATCTGAAATTAAATAATTATGTGGTCATTGTTACAAGTCAAAAACATCATGTATATATCCTCAGTCTCGTCCTCTTTTCCTTGATTCCTCACGGGTCGAGAGAATGGGTTAACACGGAGCTCTTGGTGTAATAACATGATCATTTAGGATGGCAGTCACATTGATTGTCCTAGCAGTCCAGAATCCGGTAGTTTCCCTTCATGCATGAATGCATTGTCGGCTACTCTATCTCTACTCGCCTACTGAAATCCTGTCTTTAGACAGGTATATTTCGGCGAACAAACTTAGGCGTTTGAATATGTGCTGTGGTTCAATCCCTGGGATGGGAGAATTCTAGATTATTAATTTCTTACTTTTTATAATTAAAAACTGTCAGTCTATTTCTTCACTCAAGACACACTATCCAATTCTCTGAAAACTGTGAAATCATTGCAGATTTTTTAAACTGCACACTTTTTTTATGTGCCATCATCATCTGTAATTTCCTCATCTCATTTGAAACTGCACCGATGATTGCCGTGTGGTGTATGGTTACCATAACTATCATGGCATTTACTTCCTGCAGGGATGAAAATGGCTGAGAGGAATAAAAAAGGAAATAAAGAGGAAAAAGGCCGGGGTGCAGGGGCAAAGTCGGGCAATAATGATTTTTAACAATTTTGAGGGGCTTATAAGCAATTTCCTGACATTTAAAACTCATTTTGTCAACAGAAAGGGAAACGGTAAATTAGATGAAGTACATGTATCTGATTGTATGTACTGAATGTTTCACCTTTAACCAAGTGAAAAGAACAAACACATTGTGTTCCTTTGAAACAATTTAATACATTTGACAACTGAAGACATATGCACTGCAAAATCCAGGGAAGACGTTCATATCAAATAAAGATCAATATTCCAAAAGAGCATACTTAACAGTACCTCTAAAATTAAAATTTTTAAGTGGACCTGGGTAACACAGGATCAAAGTTTTATGAGCGTTTCTTCGGCTACCTCCATCCACAATGGAAAACTCATCTTCAGTCTTTTCCACCAATGAAAATAGTCAAAGCTTTGTCCCTGTATCAGTTTCAACCTCACATAGCACAGATCACTGTAGAGGACAGTTTCTCACCTTTGACCAGTGGAAACTGAAACAATTCTCAAAAGCCAAAAAATGTAACCAGAATTATTCACTTTTCACTGTCAGTGTCACCTACATTTCACCAACAGATGAAAAAAAACACCAAAAATACATCTTCAAAAGTTCTGTTCTTATCTATACATCATGGCATAAATTCCATATACTGGAGCTATGCCAACTGGACATACATCAATGTGTATGGTATGATCAAATCTTCTTCTTTGAAGCTTTCTCAGCAAGGACTACCAATGCCCCTTTTGCGTTCTTTAGCGTGTGCCAGCCTCACTGCTTTCTCAGAAACCTCCTGAAATGCCTTGGCAGACTGCACAATTCCCGATGCAAGAAAATGGAACTCCCTTTGTCTCTGAGCTCTGGCTTGCTGTTGATGCTTCTGTTCAGCCTTGTACCTGTCTGCTGCTGAGCTGATGCTTCTGCATACCTGCCTGTCCAATGGTCCATATGTCAGATCTTCCCTCCGGAAATGTTTGATAGCAGTGGTAGACTTGGCTCTCAGAGCATACCTAGCAGTCTGGATGGCACTGTATGTATTAATCTTCAAGTTCTCAGACTTGGGGTCAATGATGTCACCCATGGTTTTGAAGGAAGATTCCACATGGGGGCAGTGACGGCTAATATTAGCATGACTGCTGAGCTGAGAATCATAAAGCACATCATGGCAAATGCCTTAGGCCTATGAAAAAAATGTCTCTCCATAGACACTCATTCTATAGAGAGAGATGAGCGTCATTGTTCTCTCAGTATCAGATCCACGTCATTGGATTGGATGATACCACAGCGTCGCTCACCACCGCTGACTTGCTAGAAGGCACTTCGCCGATGTTTCAAATCTAATCTTGATCCTCAGTGGATCTGACGAAGACTCACATATCAAACACACACACACACACCCTCCAAGTTTCTCAACGGATTTACACGAGTCACTGGGGTGACCAAATCGGCGGAAATCCGCCAATCGGCGGAAGATTTTTATCCCTGTTAGTGACTGATGTTACCACTACCTCAGCCCCTGCCCTGATGACTTGCGTTCCATGCCCCACCTGTGGTCGCCCGTGTGCCTCGGACTTCAGTCTCCAAAGCCACTTGCACATTCATCAGATATGACCACGTGCAGTCTTCTACAGGCCCCCGGGAGACCAAGAAGAAAGATGCAATATCACTTTTTATTTCATCTAAGGGCTAAATGCAAGACAAACAGCTATGCCCAATTGATTAATTCCAATTGTAAAAGAAAGGTCACTCAACTCTCTCATGGTAGGTTGGTTAGTCTGGTTGCCCTGTCTGTCCGTTCATTTATTCATCTTTGTCCCGTCACCCACCCTGCCTCTGGCTCGTAATTATCCCTTTGACAAACTCTTCCTTCTGTTGGTACTAATTGGATCAGTTTCTTGCATTAACAACTACCTTATTTTCAACGTTCTATCTCGCTTTTCATCTTCTTAGATATCTCAAACACACACAAGCATGCACACACGCACACAAGTGACACACACACACACACACTCACACACACACCAGTGAGAAAATGAGCTGTCTGTCAACAGTGTTTGCAGACAGAGGGAATAAGGGCAGTATACTCTGGCTGAAATCTGAGCCATTGTGTCAAAGCAGCAACTGCCAATCAAATTCCGTTGGCAGACTTTAAATTACAGTCATGGTCTCTTTTTCAGATTGTTGTAATCTCATACAAATTGGCAAGCACAGCTGTTGCAATGCTAATCCATGCCTGCCCAGATCAACATATTGATTAACTGACAGGCCAAGTTTTCTCATGATTGCTACCACCATCAGTCATTAGGGTTAGAACACCTTCAAAAAAGTATTTTTGGACAATAAATTCCCCTACATGTTTTAAATATCATTTCAGAATTGTTTTAGTCTTTCAAATGTATACTTTGTCATCAAGCATGAATTATGCAAATTAAAATTAAAATGACCACTAAAGTACAAGAACTTATGACCTTTTGATATAAAGCATTGGTGGACACTATCATCTACATACAGTTGTCCTAACACATTTGGACAAAAAAAAGTTTCTTTTTTCTTTTTAATCCATTGGTTCTCGGGCCAATTTCATACATATTTAATTGTGTTACATATATGGGTTAAATGCAACATTTAAATGCATAAATATAAATGACTGAAAGGATCATCCCACGAGTAGATCCTTAGGCAAGGTTGCTGCAAAAGAATCTAAAGAACATCTTGAAAATTGGCTTGGGCACCCCATCTCACAGGCACCTACCATGTATGGAAAACCATGTACTGCCATTTCAAGGCTGAAAGTTCTAGGGAAAACAATGAGATTGTGATCATCTCACCTTTGGTGCAAAATAAGTCAATTAATGGTAAAAAAGGCAGCATTTTACAACTTGCCAAAGAGACAATATAAAGGAAAAAATAAATATGATAAAATAATCACATATTGTTTAAAACAATTTTTAATGTTTTCTGGTAGAAAAATCAATTATTTTATTAAAATGTCCTAAATTTTAACTCCATTGTCTCCTGTCCATTGTCTTGGGCAGAAGAGAATCAAATATTCAGATGAATAAATTCACACACACTGACGAGCAGTCAGGCTCTCTATTTTGCTTGTGATGATAAAGTCAAAAGATCACTGGTGCTTCCCATTCTTTATTGAGGTCCTTCAGTGTAACATGCATACACAAATACCCATTCCTGACATGTTTTGCATTCACACAATCAAAAAAATCCAGATGAAAGTAAACTAATTCATTCAAACAAAGGCATCATAAAACCTTACATAAATGAATAAAAAAATTCTTATCCTGAAGCATTCCATGATCTATATATGCAAAAGCAAATTATCCAGAACTACATCTGCCTACATTCAACTAAATCAATAATTGGAAAATAAAACCATTGAATTATAACATTCAATATAATAGTACTGCTTTCAAAGAAGCAAAACAATTCAATATGTCCTGATTAGAAATGCAGAAAAGAAAATACATGAGTAACCTATTGGTCTGAGAGACGATACTGAGAATGTCAGAAAGAGGATGCTGCCACGCAACCTCTCTATCTGACAGCGGCAGCTTGCCCAGAAGCTGCCGCAGTCTGAAGACGACTGAGCGAAACATCTGCTCTGAAAAAAAGCAGCATTCTAAAGAGAGAGAAAGTTCAAATTTATCAAATTGGAGTTACCAACGGCAAAGACTTCAATTTTGCTTTGCATATATATGCAGGTCCCATGTCCACATCCAGTGAAACAAAAGCATGCAAATTATCAGCAGTCGCCCCCAAAAACCTGAAGTAACTTCAAACATGCATTCATGTTTACCTCAGTCAGCCATGCTGAAAGCATTCACTCAGTCACACTCTATTACCCAGGAATTTAACCACAGATTTTGCCAATGTGCACAACAGGCAACAAAAACTTGGGGATAACTTGTTGCGGAAGCATGAAATAAAATGTATTGTGATGAAGCAGTCTGTGAGCATGCACACTTGTGAGTGTTCCTGTACGTGTGTTTGTGTGTGCATAGGTGTATGCATGCGTTCATATCTTCAGAAGGGGAAGGCTTTAAGCAGTAACTGAAGATGCAGAAAATGGGAAGTCCCTCTTCAAGTCCAAAATTTCACTCCTCAGTCTTGTTCACCATCCAATCCAAGAAAGATGTCACACCATCATTTTGGAATCTCCTTTGCTAAACAATGTTGACTGGCCATTCAGACCACTGGGGAGTTTTTCCCCCAGGAATCGGAGCCCTTGATCAGGTCAAGCAGGCAGCCTGAATCTCCTCGCGTTGTGACAGATGAGAACACAGAGCGAAGACTGTCACAGGCGACAAGACTGTCTACAGGCAGGTGGTGAAGATGACTCTCAGCTAGACAAGTCGCATGCTTGCCACATCTTTTGACACTCCCTCCAGCTGCCGTTGCTGCAGGCCCCTTCCTTCCCTCTGTGCTGTCTTCTTCACCACCCGTCTCATCTGGAAAAATCCCACGAACCAGTCATATCATGGCAAAACAAGGCAGGCCTCCATAAACCATGGTGCAAACACCCTCTTAAGTAGACCAAGCTTCAAGGCATGAGAGGTGGATGAATCCAAATCCAAATGATGGGTTAGTTAACTAGTTTAAATAATGTTTGATAGAAAACTGAAAGCAAAGAAAATGACAGCAGCCTCTTCAAAACTGCAGAATCATTTAATTATATGGTCACAAATAAATCCTACAGAGTGAAGTCAGCCACTCCATTCTACTAGGAGTGAGTGAGTGATCACATCTTCACCATGAGATGTGTGTATCACTGGCTCTGACTCTTAGGAATGCTTTCTCACAAAGACAAGACAATTTTCAGCTTAATCATAAATTTCATTAATGAGAAAAGCTTCCTTGTGTAATAACATGGAGTAGTACAAGGAATTGAGTAGGATGGATGGATGGATGGAGTTTTACAGCCTATCAGCATTTGTAGACTATGTAAAGCCATTAAGCACAAAAATAACTAGAATAGTTTAGAGTAAGCGCAAATGAACTCACGATGTCCCTATTTATTTGCCTCTTCAGAATTGCGTAGGGAGACGTGGTGGGTCTATTCTCACCCCCAACCCACAGGGAAAAATTGAGTAGAAGAATTGGTAGTAGCAGTAAAATTATTCCAAGTTGTAAAATAAAAGCAGGCAAAGATAACTTTCACATGATTAACATATACTATCACATATGACCGTTCTCTGCCTCATTTTGCCATTCCCACACTGCGCCTTGCTGCAAATGAAGAGGTGAGTTCCTACTTGCATTTTCTTCCTTGAACTCATTATTCTAAATTTAGCAATATACATGCGTTTGGTGGGTGGTAGTTCTGCCACGAGATTGTCACACATGCATCGCCCACCTACTGCGACAAGCTTCCTCCACAAACCCAAGAGGAGAACTTTACTCACTGCCTGGTCTTCCTTGATGGCTTTCTTCCTCCTCTGCCTCTCCTCAGCTGTCTCACCCCTGGGGCGGTAGGTGGAGGGGCGGTCAGCCTTGAGGGAGTCAAAGTCTGGGCCAGCATCCTCGTCCCTTCTCTCCTGGAAGTCCTCCAGCTGCTTCAGACTGCACAGCTTCCGGCCTGGCAGTTTTGGAAGCCCGTCCTTGCCGAATATCTACACAGGACAATCATGCCAACCATCATTCCACAAATGATAAATGTATTATGCTTTCACATATTCATGGTAGGGCGTTTATTTTAGGAACTAGATAAGACGTTTATGTAGGAACTTGCCTGCAACAAAATCATACTCCCAATGAAATCAAATGATGATTATTACAGCAGGTTGCAGCAAAACTGGAATTAGATGTTTCAACATTGACCTCTAGGACAAGTTTTATGAAGTTGATATGAGGAATATAATCAAGTCTTAATGTTTCTTGGGTCATCATGCCAACTATTTTTAATCAACTACAAGTAAATGTGACAAAAGCACGTATTTGTTCACTTAAAACGTCAACATCAAATGCACTTTTTTACAAAGTCACCAGTATTACAAAGTCAATGCCAAACAAAAATAATAAAACTGTAAATTTTCCCCTAAAATGTCTTTTTCAAGTGCACTATCAAGTGCACTGCTTCATATGGAGATTCAATTGGTTCTTTGTACTATTATCATTCACCAGAATACATTGTACAGCAACTGTGATTTCTATGAAATGGGCAGTCTAACTGAGGGTCTGCCTTGTCTGAGAACAATACATTTTTATTTATAAAACCCAAATATTTCTGACACTTACAATTTTCCCCAGGTCTTGTGGTTTGCGGATCACTTTGGGTCCTACAATGGGAAAAGTGAGCATAACAATCATACAAACCCAGGAGCATTTCATCATTATTCCATAGCTCCGACTATTAAGAAAGAAACTGAACAAATTATCAACAGAGGCAACTTATCTGTACAGAAAGATATTGGCAAAATTAATTATAATTAGGCACAGAATCCCTAATATGAAATACATGCTGACAAGGATACAAGATCTAGGACTTAAATCCGAAATTTAACCTTTTCTCCGAGGCCTAAATCCTTAGAGAAAAGCAAGTGACTCGGGTATGCACACAAATTGTCTAGTTAACAACCAACTTTGTGCCAAGATTGGTGGCATGCACAATTTCCAAGAAAACCTAAGTGTTAAAGTATTTCACACACATACCCACACACAAACATACACACACACACACACACACACACACACACACACACACACACACACACACACACACACACACACACACACACACACACAAAGCAATGCATGCCAGTGAAAATGACCCATTACAGAAATGCTGATTCATGCCAAAAGGCACAAAAAATAGACCTAAACGATTTTTCAACGCATCAAAAGGATCTCATAAAATCTTACACTCAAAAGAGATTTTTGGAAACAAAACACTGCAGAACAAAACTTTATTTCATGAGAAGAGACACTCCATGGGTTGGGAGTGTGAATAGACTTGCCCTGTCTCTCTACCCGATTCATGAAAAGCAGACAGGCAAATGAGAGACTTGATTTCGCCCTGTCTCTCTACCTGATTCATGAAAGGCAGACAGGGAAATGAGAGACTTGATTTTGCCCTGTCTCTCTACCTGATTCATGAAAGGCAAACAGGGATATGAGAGACTTGATTTTGCCTTGTCTTTCTACCTGATTTATGAAAGGCAGACAGGGGAATGAGAGACTTGATTTTGCCCTGTCTCTCTACCCGATTCATTAGAGGCAATCGGGGAAATGAGAGACTTGATTTGCTCTTATTCTTACCAGTTACCTGCTCTGATGATTTTCGTGGTCAATAACCTTACACAGCCTAAAGAGGTTGGTTGGCGAAAAAATCCATTCATTCATTCCTTCATTCATTCCTTCACACAGAAAGTGTAGAGGGTGGGAGGATCTTACTGGGTTTGTTGGCAATGTCGTAGTTCAGAAACTCCTTTATCACCACCGGCACCTTTTCCTCCTCCTCTTCAGGAATTCGAACCAACACTTCCTCTTTGTGGTTCATTTCCACCAGGCAATCCCTGGAAAACAAGAAGGGCAAAGCCCATACAACTCACATGCCTGACCTTGACCTTTAAATGACCTTGACCTTCAGGTGACCTTCAAGGTCAAGGTCAAACAACTAAACCTACCAATGACATCATACACTAAGAAATGCTTTACACATTTTTCCTACCAAAATACGTGTGGCCTTGACCCAAGGTCAAGGTCATCCAAGGTCATGCAACACAAATCTGTTAATTCAAGACATAGGAAGCACAATGGTGCTTATTGGCACTTTCTACCATGAGATATGGTCACTTTTAGTGGTTCACTACCCCATTTTGGTCACATTTCATAAGGGTCAAAGTGACCTTGACCTTGATGATATATGACCAAATGTGTCTCACGATGAAAGTATAACATGTGCCCCACACAATTATTAAGTTTGAAACAGTTATCTTCCATAGTTTAGGGTCAAGGTCACTTCAAAATATGTATACAATCCAACTTTGAAGAGCTCCTGTGACCTTGACCTTGAAGCAAGGTCAATCAAACTGGTATCAAAAGATAGGTATTACTTTGCCCTATATACCATATATAGGTCAGGTATCCAATCTCAAAACCTTCAGAGAAAATTGGGAAAGTGTGAAAAATGGCTGGTTTTTTAAAACATTTACGGCCCCTGTGACCTTGACCTTGAAGCAAGGTCAAGTCACCATGTATGTTTTTGTACGCCTTGTCATCATACACCATTATGCCAAATTGGGTGTTGATAGACTTAATAGTCTCCGAGGAAAATCCAACGTTAAAGTTTTTTACAGACGCCCGGACACCCGGACACAGGTGAGAACATTGACTCACTTTTGCTTCGCATGTGAGTCAAAAAGCATGACAAAATGACAAAAGAGCCTGATCAAAGCCACTGAAACTTGTTGACATTCTCCTTAGGAAAATAAATGTCTGATAGTGAGATAAAAAATTTGAGAGAGAGAGAGAGAGAGAGAGAGAGAGAGAGAGAGAGAGAGAGAGAGAGAGAGAGAGGGGGGTGGGGTGTTTGGGGTTGTCAGGTGGGGTATAGGGCAGGGTGAAAGGGAGGAGGTTTAGGAAAGAAAAGAGAAAAGTGAGGAGGCAAGTGGGAGAGGATGGTTTTTAGTTTGATTTGTTTTCAGTTTGAAAGCCATTGGACGGTGAACAAATGTGTTCATTGTAACACCCCCGTTATGGAAATGTAATAAAGTATATGAAAATACAGATCCTTGACTTTTTGAAGAGCATGTCTGATGAAAGAGAGGGTTGAACTCCCCAACGGCACTCAGCACATCTTACTCCTTACTCTAAGAAATGTCATCAGATGGTCATCATGACACTTGACAGCCACAACAGGGAAAGGGTTCGCAAGTGCTGAGATGCCAACCCCTCTGAACTCTTCTTAGAAGCAATTTGAAAATTAGTCTGGAACATTTGTCAGGAACACTCCGATCCTCAGTAGCATTGGCATGCTGCATAAATACAAACATGTTAAAAAGTTTGTCAGTTTGCTGTTACTGTTCAAGGCAGCGCTTATCTTGAGGTGCTTGGCACTTTAGACATGTCTGTTCACATCGTCAGTCCCTCGATGGGCAATCGACAAGTCCAGCTTGCAGAAACTGACACAGTGCGACGTGTGCATTCCCCAAGATGGATGACATGATGCAAGGTTTTCTGTTCTGTTCAAATTGGCTGAAACTTCTGCCCAGACCACTGCTTCTTACTGTTGCCGCTAAACCCCATCACTAGGTTGCTTCATTGATGAAGAACAACCTCCACCATCATAATCCATGATACAGCCATGCAGAGAAAATGGACAATATCCAAACACAACTGCATGGGCAAAGTGGTGCAATGGAATAAAGTTGCATCCTTGACCTGCTGGGGCAAACAAAAAAGACAACAACTGATTGATTCACTTGGGTTCAGTGTAAACATGCATTCCATTAGCTCACTTTCATCCATGGCTCTGGAACCAAGCACTCCATAATCCATGGGTGCATTTGTTAGGCGTAGCATCTCGAGAGAATCTCGAGGGCGAGGCGTTGCCTACGTTTCTCGCTCATTAGACGTAGGTGCGTTTCGTTCGCACTCGACTAGCCATCAAGGCAAGCCACTTGCCTAAAAAAACACGCCCCATGTGTGGAACAAAAATTATTCACCATGCGGCTGACAGAGTGACCCTAGCTAACAGATAATAAACTTGATGGTACAATGATGTTGTCCCTGGAACACTGGAACAATTTGCGACTTGCCCTAAAAACATATTGCAAAATCAGAATAGTTGGTATATCTGCAAATGTATCTCAAATCAGCAACCAATACTACTCATTAATCAGCACAAATGATTTATAATACTTGTAGGACTAATCAAGAGTACACCACCTATGCTAGACCAAGTAAACACCAAATTATTCATTCTGTGGAATATCAAACATCCTTCCTTCCCCAAGTTTGACCTCAATGTCCATCCCACTCAATGCTGTGCTCTAGCTCATCGTCCATCCCACTCAATGCTGTGGAGCTCTAGCTCATCGCCTCCTCCAGATTTGACCTCAATGTCCATCCCACTCAATGCTGTGGAGCTCTAGCTCATCGCCTCCTCCAGATTTGACCTCCATGTCCATCTCACTCAATGCTGTGGAGCACTAGCTCATCGCCTCATGTCCATCTCACTCAATGCTGTGGAGCACTAGCTCATCGCCTCATGTCCATCTCACTCAATGCTGTGGAGCACTAGCTCATCGCCTCATGTCCATCTCACTCAATGCTGTGGAGCACTAGCTCATCGCCTCATGTCCATCTCACTCAATGCTGTGGAGCACTAGCTCATCGCCTCATGTCCATCTCACTCAATGCTGTGGAGCTGTAGCTCATCGCCTCCTCCAGGTTTGACCTCCATGTCCATCCCACTCAATGCTGTGGAGCTCTAGCTCATCTCCTCCTTCCATGAATGAAAACATTCACTGAGCACTTGGTGTTGCTCTAGTCATGCTCATTACCTTTTCCTCCAAGGTTCAACAAAGGCAACACTCACTCAACAAGATTGAACTCCCGCATGTCGGCAGCTATGGCCTGCTGGAGGGCTGGGTTGTCCCAAGACATTCCCTCGTCGTCGTCGTCGGCGTCCTCCTCCTCAACTTCCCCATTGTTTGCATAATGCTTGGCAACAAACTGTCAATAAATACAGAAAACTTTTAGTTCAAACTGCTCATGATTGCAACCCCCCTGTGGGTTAGGGGTAAAAGAATTGGCCCACTGTGTCTCCCTACATGATTCATAAGAGGCTAATATATAGGGACATCTTGACTTGTACTTACTGTTCATGGCCTTACATGACCTACTAAGGCTGATAGGCCGTAAAACACCATTCATCCATCCATCCATCCATCCATCCATCCATCCATCCATCCATCCATCCATCCATCCATCCATCCATCCATCCATCCATCCATCATGATTGCAAATCTTCTGTACATGATGAGGTTGCTCAGTCTCTGACAGTAATGTATGTCTCTGTCAATGATTACACCCATCAATGGAGGTTAACTAAGCCATCTGATGGTGAATTTTTCACACACACAAAAGGGGCGAACTTCAAACAACATTTACAGTAGGATGTTGAGAGGCTCCTGTAATTTTACTTATACTGACATAAGCAGATTTTTTTCTTTTTAACAGAAACTGTATTTTCCCTTACACAGACAGAAGTCTTTCATGTCATACCATAAAGGAGAAAAAAAAGGAGAGAAAGAAGAACAGCAGGAGCAGTGGAAGAATGAGAATCAGGAGAAAGAGGAGAAGAAGCAGGAGAGGAAAAGCAAAGGCAGCACCAAGCAAACAGGAGGAATGGAAGGAGAGGGTTTGAGGAGGAGATATGAGGAATGAGAGGATGAAGCAGAAGTAGACCAGGACCCCGAGGAGGAGGAGGAGGAGGAGGAGGAGGAGGAGGAGGAGGAGGAGGAGGAGGAGGAGGAGGAGGAGGAGGAGGAGGAGGAGGAGGAGGAGGAGGAGGAGGAGGGGGTGAAGAGAGAGGAGGGAGATGAGGATTTAGACGGTGAGCAAGAGAAAGATAAGGAGACGGAGGAGTGGTGTTGGTGGGAGCAGAGAGCAGAGAAGAAACATGACAAAGAGAGGGATGGTGGAAGAACAGAAGGTGGAGGGAGAAAAGGGAGGAAAAGGAAACTTACAATGTCAGACCACTCATCCAGCATCTTTTCGTGGGGCTTGGTGCGAATGGAGCGACAGCTCATGGTTTGCTGTGTGGACGTAACGTCATCATTGAAGTCAGAACCCAGCCTCAAACTGTAGAGAGGAAGAGGAGAGTTGGGTCATATTCAGTAGTAGTTTTACACACATGCACGCATGATCGCACACACATATGCCCCCCACACACACACACACACAAACACAGACACACACACACTTACGCGCACACACAAGATGCCCAGTGATCAGGGGGTAAAGTGTAAAGCGGTTTGAGCACCAATCAATGGTGGAAAGTCGCTATATAAAATCACACCTTTACCTTTACCTTTTTTTACACACACACGCACACACATACGCCTACACACACACACAGACACAAACACACACTTACGCGCACACACACACACACTTGCACACAAACACACACACTTGCGCACACACATACACACACACACACACACACTTGCACACACACATACATACACACACAAGCACACACACACAAAAGCACACGCACACACACATGCATTAATACACATGTTCTAGCATGTTTTACTTAGAGAGACTATTGGAATTCTATTGCAGAGGGTTGAAACAACTAAAATATACTCATAAATCAAAATCACCAGAATATGACATTTTGATCATTTCCATACCAGTGTCTCCCCTTAACTCGCAGCTTTCAGAGTGCCTTCTGCAGAGGACTTTAAATTGCCACTCCGTTCCGAAGGGGACAGACATTGGCCTGGTCACAACTGTGGAATTATCTATTCCAAGCAACAAATGCCAACCTTTCCATAAATGACAACATGTTAATCTGCAAAGCCAAAATCCTGTTTGCAAATTGAGCATTTTCGTTAGAGGGCTCAGTCACAGTGCTCCCCGCACATCTGATGGGGATACCAAGTGCGTGGGGAGAGCGTGCAGACGAGTGCGTGGGGAGAGCGTGCAGACGAGTGCGTGGGGAGAGCGTGCAGATTCTATGAAGCAGTCCAAAAGGCAGTCATACCTGTCAGTGTCACTGAGATCCTCCTCTCCTTCTTTCTGTTCTTCTGTTTCCATCGCCTCTTCTCCATCCTCATCAAAAACCCCTTTCACTGGTGTGTGGTCCTTTTTCAGCTCATTCGGGTTCAAGAGGATGGAGAACACATCCTCTGCTCCATCTTCATCAATGTCCTCCAGTGCAACGCATGCCTCCCTCACCTCAGGATCCATGTTTGGATTCAGAGCTGAAAGCCCATGACAGTCTCTGTCAATCACCATCCTCTCCTTTTTGGCTCATCCCAGTTACACCCCACTATCATACTCTCCTTTTGGACATACCCGTCTCACTCAACTATCATTCTTTCCATGTAGACACATCCCAGTCTCATACAACTATCACTCTCTCTTATGGACACATCCCAGCCTCACTCAACTATCATTCTTTCCATGTAGACACATCCCAGTCTCATACAACTATCACTCTCTCTTATGGACACATCCCAGCCTCACTCAACTATCATTCTTTCCATGTAGACACATCCCAGTCTCATACAACTATCACTCTCTCTTATGGACACATCCCAGCCTCACTCTACTATCATTCTTTCCATGTAGACACATCCCAGTCTCATACAACTATCACTCTCTCTTATGGACACATCCCAGCCTCACTCAACTATCATTCTTTCCATGTAGACACATCCCAGTCTCATACAACTATCACTCTCTCTTATGGACACATCCCAGCCTCACTCTACTATCATTCTTTCCATGTAGACACATCCCAGTCTCATACAACTATCACTCTCTCTCATGGACACATCCCAGTCTCACTTGACTACCATGCTCTACTTTCAGACTCATCTAAATCTCACAACATCAACATTTTTCCTTTAAAACACATCCCAGTCTCACTCAACTATCAGCCTTTCCTATTAGTCACATCCCAGCCTCATACAACTATCACTCTAATACAGTTCCAAACACATCCCAGTCTCACTCAACCATTATCCTCCTCTTTTAGACACATCCCAGTCTCATACAACTATCACTCTCTCTTTTAGACACATCTCAGTTTCTCTTGACTACCATGCTCTCCTTCTAGACTCATTTGAATCTCACAAAACTATCATCCTTTCCTTTCAGACTCATCCCAGTCTCACACAGCAATCGCCCTCTCCTTTTAGAAGCAACCCAGTCTCACTCAACTAACATTCTCTTCTGTTGGCACATCAATGTCAGTCAACCATCATCCCCTCTCTCGAGACACATGCCAGTATAAGTCAACCATCATCCCCTCTCTCGAGACACATGCCAGTATAAGTCAACCATCATCCCCTCTCCCTAGACACATGCCAGCCTAAGTCAACCATCATCTCCTCTCCCAAGACACATGCCAGTCTGAGTCAACCATCATCCCCTCTCCCAAGACACATGCCAGTCTGAGTCAACCATCATCCCCTCTCCCTAGACACATGCCAGTATAAGTCAACCATCATCCCCTCTCCCTAGACACATGCCAGTCTTAAGTCAACCATCATCCCCTCTCCCTAGACACATGCCAGTCTGAGTCAACCATCATCCCCTCTCCCTCGACACATGCCAGTCTGAGTCAACCATCATCCCCTCTCCCAAGACACATGCCAGTATAAGTCAACCATCATCCCCTCTCCCAAGACACATGCCAGTATAAGTCAACCATCATCCCCTCTCCCTAGACACATGCCAGTCTTAAGTCAACCATCATCCCCTCTCCCTAGACACATGCCAGTCTGAGTCAACCATCATCCTCTCTCCCTAGACACATGCCAGTATAAGTCAACCATCATCCCCTCTCCCAAGACACATGCCAGTCTGAGTCAACCATCATCCCCTCTCCCTAGACACATGCCAGTCTGAGTCAACCATCATCCCCTCTCCCTAGACACATGCCAGTATAAGTCAACCATCATCCCCTCTCCCTAGACACATGCCAGTATAAGTCAACCATCATCCCCTCTCCCTAGACACATGCCAGTATAAGTCAACCATCATTCCCTCTCCCTAGACACATGCCAGTCTGAGTCAACCATCATCCCCTCTCCCTAGACACATGCCAGTCTGAGTCAACCATCATCCCCTCTCCCTAGACACATGCCAGTCTGAGTCAACCATCATCCCCTCTCCCTAGACACATGCCAGTCTGAGTCAACCATCATCCCCTCTCCCTAGACACATGCCAGTATAAGTCAACCATCATCCCCTCTCCCTAGACACATGCCAGTATAAGTCAACCATCATTCCCTCTCCCTAGACACATGCCAGTATAAGTCAACCATCATTCCCTCTCCCTAGACACATGTCAGTCTAAGTCAACCATCATCCCCTCTCCCTAGACACATGCCAGTCTGAGTCAACCATCATCCCCTCTCCCTAGACACATGCCAGTCTGAGTCAACCATCATCCCCTCTCCCTAGACACATGCCAGTATAAGTCAACCATCATCCCCTCTCCCTAGACACATGCCAGTCTGAGTCAACCATCATCCCCTCTCCCTAGACACATGCCAGTATAAGTCAACCATCATCCCCTCTCCCTAGACACATGTCAGTCTGAGTCAACCATCATCCCCTCTCCCTAGACACATGCCAGTATAAGTCAACCATCATCCCCTCTCCCTAGACACATGCCAGTATAAGTCAACCATCATTCCCTCTCCCTAGACACATGTCAGTCTGAGTCAACCATCATCCCCTCTCCCTAGACACATGCCAGTATAAGTCAACCATCATTCCCTCTCCCTAGACACATGCCAGTCTGAGTCAACCATCATCCCCTCTCCCTAGACACATGCCAGTCTGAGTCAACCATCATCCCCTCTCCCTCGACACATGCCAGTCTGAGTCAACCATCATCCCCTCTCCCTAGACACATGCCAGTATAAGTCAACCATCATCCCCTCTCCCTAGACACATGCCAGTCTGAGTCAACCATCATCCCCTCTCCCTCGACACATGCCAGTCTGAGTCAACCATCATCCCCTCTCCCTAGACACATGCCAGTATAAGTCAACCATCATCCCCTCTCCCTAGACACATGCCAGTATAAGTCAACCATCATCCCCTCTCCCTCGACACATGCCAGTCTGAGTCAACCATCATCCCCTCTCCCTAGACACATGCCAGTATAAGTCAACCATCATCCCCTCTCCCTAGACACATGCCGGTATAAGTCAACCATCATCCCCTTCCCCTAGACACATGCCAGTCTGAGTCAACCATCATCCCCTCTCCCTAGACACATGCCAGTCTGAGTCAACCATCATCCCCTCTCCCTAGACACATGCCAGTCTGAGTCAACCATCATCCCCTCTCCCTAGACACATGCCAGTATAAGTCAACCATCATCCCCTCTCCCTAGACACATGCCAGCCTAAGTCAACCATCATCCCCTCTCCCTAGACACATGGCAGTCTTAAGTCAACCATCATCCCCTCTCCCTAGACACATGCCAGCCTGAGTCAACCATCATCCCCTCTCCCAAGACACATGCCAGTCTGAGTCAACCATCATCCCCTCTCCCTAGACACATGCCAGTCTGAGTCAACCATCATCCCCTCTCCCTAGACACATGGCAGTCTTAAGTCAACCATCATCCCCTCTCCCTAGACACATGGCAGTCTTAAGTCAACCATCATCCCCTCTCCCTAGACACATGCCAGCCTAAGTCAACCATCATCTCCTCTCCCTAGACACATGGCAGTCTTAAGTCAACCATTATTCTCTCCTGCCTGCCTCAGTCAAATGCCATGATTTCCTGATACACATGCAACTTATAGTCTACTAACATGCACTCCTGCTAGGCGTATTCCAGACTCAGTCAAACATCTTGCTCTCCTTTTAAGTTAGTGGAATGTGGTTAATCCATAGCAATACTTCAAATTAGTTTTCAAGCTTGTGTCTAGTTGAATTTGCTTGCATCTGTACACACACACCACACACATATACTAATACAAATACTCACAGAAACGCGCAGACACTCACAAAAGACTGAAGAGTTCTGGGAACACTTAAACACCCCCCCCCCCCCCCCCCCTGCACACACCCCTCTCTTAATCTTTCTTGATCATAAGAGGAATATATCTTCTTCCATTCTTCCTTTCAGTCAGACTTACGCATGGGGGCTGCCAAGTTGAGAAGGCCAACTTTATTCTGTTCGTTGGAAGGGAGAACCTCTTTGGGGAGGTGGAACCTCTCCCTCGTCTGTCAAGAAAAAAGTTATTCCCAGATGGGGAACTTTGGAAAATCATGCACAAAGCACAGACAGCACAAACACAAAGCCCTAATCCTTACAAAATGACTCAAGCCTGGTTTACACATGAGCAGTTTGATCTCATGATTGAAGTCCCTCTATGGACAGTAGGCAACGTGTGTGGTCAGCAACAGCTTCACGTCACTATGTGCTTCTCACTGCTGTGTCAGATTCCCTCTGCAGTGGTTTCTGGGTTGCACCCTTGGCCAACTTGACACAACTTCTTGAGGTTTCTCGTGACGTGGCACCAAGGCCAACCATGCCCATCACTAACAGTCTAGCACTGATACTTAATTGTATTATTTGGCTGACAATCAGTGCATGCCAGTGATCACGAGAAGGCTTGGGACATTGGGTAGATATCATCTTGCATTAGCTGAGACACTCTGAAGCCAATTATCCTTCAAAGACCAGCCTTGACAAACATGTAATGGATAGGAATGAATGCTGGCCATCTGAAATCAAACTGCCACAAAACTGGAGTTTTCAGAATTCACAGTTGCAGCTGGTTGCAACCAGATACAGTCATGCCTTGCAACTAGTCAATGTACAAGTATATACCATCCAGGAACATGCCTGTAACCCATACAGCATGGGAACAAGCCTAGGATGTGACAGTCTGTTCCGAGATTTTTGCGTCATTTTAAATGTCTCTTCAATGACTTTCTATGATCAAACCAAGATTCTGTTTTTCATTTGTCAACTTTGAAAATTTCACATGCATACCTACAATGATACAAACCAAACTTCCTGTGCCTAACCAGCGTTCATCAGACAATGCACAGTGATTAATGGAATGAAATTTCCAACTCGGAATTTTAAAAAAGTAACACGACTTGACATAAACAGCACAATCATAACTACTTCTATTATCATTAACATCCACCCACTGCATCTGGGAGAGCTCGGATGAAGAACTTGGTAGACATTTTAGGCCAGTCCAATTGTGCCTCGCGGGATCGCAGGTGCTGCATGTAGTCGTACTCATCCTCCATGTAGATCCCATGCTTGGCCCGTTCATTCTGGAGCCGTTTCTGCCAAAGGAGGGAGAGATCACTAGAGTCAGGAAAGGCATTTGCCAAGATCACTCACATTAGTAACAAGGGCAATGTGAGACAGCTATCCACAAGAGTATTTTTTTTTCTATGCATGCCCTGTGCCGACCATTATGGCTTACACCTGAAAGAGAGGTGACTTTCTTTTCCAGATCTCCATGTATGCCCAGGTGAAAATATTCATTTCCAGCCCATGACACAGCAAAAATGCCTGTCGTTCAGCTCTAAGTAAGACTTCAGTTAGATTAATGATGATGGCCATCTCATTTGCAATTCAGAAAATTTGGCAAAACTCTTGTTGCATGTATAAGTACAAGGTAGCTTCATAAAATGTATTATATTAAGAGACAATTACGCAAAGTTTCATTACAATCCAAAGCTGTCCAGAGCATGTAAAACTTGCACGAGTTGATAATGACTCACGAATATAAACAATGGTGGTTGTTGATGAATTGTTGAGAGAAACTATTGCAATTTTTCCACTAGCTAAGATATATAAATGTTATCCACATTCCTAATCATGTGTGATACAAGCCAAACTTCCCGTTTCTACTGAACCTCCACCCAAAAGACTCATATATCAAACCTTACTAGTTACTTACTGCAAAATATACCTTTTTCAGCTATTGCCCTCATAATCTTTGAAGGGTTAAATATATTCTTAATATTTGAATTATGAAACAAAAACTTGGATGTCAGTCAATGAGTAAGAAAGCTGCTGAGTAGTTAGAGCTAGAGGGCTGCTCAAAATTGCTGTAGGCTGTGGATAACATCTTTGGTCTTATATTTTCAAAAATACTTTCAACTCCTTGTATTGTACATTGAGTTCAGTCTCCATTTTAGAAATGCTCAATTGTTCAAAGTCCTGCCGTCCTGCCATTAACATTGTCTAGCAAGTTCATTATACAGTCAGGGGCAGAGCTGGTAAAATTCTAATCCTGCTGAAAAAAATAAAATGGTATTGCATGACTCATACATGAACAGCTGCAGGTGGATTTAATTGAGCAGTATGTGTGTTTCCACTGCAAAAACCATGTAGAATTTTTTTTGGGTCTGAAGCTACTGAATGAGGAACAACACAGCTTATGACTTCAGAACAGACAAGGGAATGGGGAAAATTAATTTGTGAAGAAATACAGGCAATGATGTAAGCCAATCCCCCCCACCCCCACCCCTGCAATGCTGAGTGCACCAGCAGGAATAACAACCTGTCCAAGGTCAGGGTTCAGATTCGACTAAAGTACATTGCATGTCTAGGACACCAAGAGTTCAGTTCCCATCTTATTACTAATATGTGTGTGTGTGTGTGTGTGTGTGTGTGTGTGTGTGTGTGTGTGTGTGCGTGTGCATGTGTATTATGTGTGTCTCTGCAAGTGTCTGCATGTGTGTGAGCATGTGTGTGCAAATGTTCATGCATGTGTAGGTTTGTACAAGTTAGTGCACAGTCTTGTATGCACATATATCGATGATAGTACATGTGCACTAGTATGGCCTATGTACTTGTCCATGCGTGCATGTGCTTGCATGCGTGGGTATATGCACACATGCATGCCAATGTGTACATGTGCATGTGCAAGTGTGTTTGTTATGAATCAAATGTGCCGAATGGTGTGTGCACGTGATTTTGTTTTTGGTTGTGATTACTTTTAGCATGAGTTGGTGACGTGGCGGCTGAAGAGTGTTCAAGTGTGAGCGGATGATCGGATTGATTGTATATTTGTCGAGTGAAAGCGGTGTGCGACACTCGAGCGAATGAACCCCAGGGAGACGGGCGAGTGGTGATTTTATCAGCTATCATTCTATATTGTAAATACCGCATATGTATGATGATTGATAGTGAAGGAACAGATGAGTTTGTGTTGTTTTCAGGGTTCTTCTGCATGCTGACTAGTCACAGTAAACCAAACTGAGGCTCGGAGCTCTACTGGTGGGGGCCGGTGTGGAGACTGTCGACGGGGGCTCTTGAGCACTTGAAGAGCGATTGTTGGCGGGGGCCGCACGTTAGCACCTTGTGCCTTGGTGTTGGCTGAGGCTGTTGAGTGTATGCCGTACAGTGATTGTGTTGAATACACCTCATTTATATATTTGTGCTGGTGTTTGTGTCTTTCTTGTTTATTTTCCATTGTGCAGGCTAGGCTAACCCTAGGCCCAGTTAGCTGGTCCGTAACTGTGTTGGGCATCTTGCTGTTGTCAATCCACAGGACTCACCTTAGAATTAACAGGGTAGAGAACTCTCTGAGGTGCATCCTCGTTGGCCTGCTCAGGATCTCTCTGATATCGGTGACTAAGGACGAAACTGATGCACTTTTCTTTGGGGTCGATGAACCTCTTCTTCCCCTGTAAAGGAAAGACCATGCCTGTTATGAGCAATTCATAAAGTAGTGAATATGAACATGTTAAATACAAAGTACATACAGGACCTTCAGGACCAATCAGGGATGCTACATGGGCTTGCAGGACAATGCAAGTGGAGGTGGGCTGCAGGGGCCACCTCGTGGCTTACTCCATGTGCATGGTCCAGTTGCTGCACAGCCTAGGTGCAAAGCCCAGAGATGTAGCAAATGCCATCCAGCACTTGCAAAGCGCTGCCAAGGCAGCATCTCTGGTTGTGCCAGACGAGGGGTAGATCTTCCACCTTGGCATGAGGGAGAAAACTCCCAGCCATACAGGATGCCCCCTAGTGGCACACTGTGCTGCTTCGGGCTGCCTGTGGTGGAGCTACAGATTTAAGGCCAGGAGTGCTCATGACCATGGGTTCCAGCTGCCATATATGCAATTCTCAATCAGAGAGAAAGTAACATGCACTGATACAGCTACAGCCACAGCAGCTTCATGTACCATCTTATCAGCTGGAACCTCTGGCTGCTGGGTTTCTGGAGCCTACTCCAGCAGCTCAGCCAGAGGAGGTCTCATGAAGACTAACAGGAGGCATTTCGGTGAGATATGACAAGCATGATAATGGACCACCGAGACAAAATTCAACCCCAGTGCAGATATCATCCAAGCCATCAAACTATCTGCACAAGTAAGCAACTAATGTGTGTGTGTGCGTGTGTGTGTGTGTGTGTGTGGTGGTGGGGGGGGGTTATTGTAACCCAACTGTCCCATTTTTATTTTTCTGATCCTCAACTTTTTTTTTAATCATGCAAAAAAGAACAAGAAGGGCAAAGCCCATACGACTCACATGCTTGACCTTGACCTTTACATGACCTTGACCTTTACATGACCTTGACCTTCAGGTGACCTTCAAGGTCAAGGAACTACACCTAGCAATGACATCATAAATTAAACTAAGGAATGCTTTATACATTTTCCCTACCAAAATACATGTGGCCTTGACCCAAGGTCAAGGTCATTCAAGGTCATGCAACACAAAGCTGTTAATTCAAGACATAGGAAGCACAATGGTGCTTATTGGCACTTTCTACCATGAGATATAGTCACTTTTAGTGGTTCACTACCCCATTTTGGTCACATTTCATAAGGGTCAAAGTGACCTTGACCTTGGTGATATGTGAACAAATGTGTCTCATGATGAAAGTATAACATGTGCCCCACATAATTATTAAGTTTCAAACAGTTATCTTCCATAGTTCAGGGTCAAGGTCACTTCAAAATATGTATACAATCCAACTTTGAAGAGCTCCTGTGACCTTGACCTTGAAGCAAGGTCAACCAAACTGGTATCAAAAGATAGGGCTTGCTTTGATCTATATACCACTTGTAGCTAAGGTCGCCATTCTCAATAACGTGGGAGAAAATTGGGAAAATGTGAAAAATGACTGTTTTTGAGACCACATTTATGGCTCCTGTTACCTTGACCTTGAAGCAAGGTCAAGTCACTATGTATGTTTTTTGAGGCCTTGTCATCATACACCATCATGCCACATTTGGTGTTGATAGACTTAATAGTCTCCGAGAAAAATCCAACGTTTAAGTTTTTTACGGACGGACGGACGCCCGGACGCCCGGACGGACGGACGGACGGACGCCCGGACGACACGGCTCAGTACATAGACTCACTTTTGCTTCGCATGTGAGTCAAAAATAAAGAAAGAAGTTAATGATAAACAAATGAACTGCATGCTGTCCCATTTTCTCTGCCCTATGACCACTCATGGAATCCAATATCATAAGTTTAAAAAGGCATTTTCTGTGAAAGATAGTTTTGTTTACTTTCAATCTGACCTCTTCTAATAAGAAAAGAAAAAAGACCAGGTCAACCTACTGACACACACACACCTCTCTCTTTTTTAGCCATGTTACCTTAACCACATCTTTTTTTCTCTCGCCTAAATTTCTTCAATGGCAGCAAGATTAGACAGGACTGCATTTTCTTCCATTCTATATTTTTCAGAGAGGCTTGATGACCAAATTATTTAAGGGGCGCAGAGTACAGGTTGGAATAGACAAAGGAAGATTTTTCATCTGCTGTGTTTGAAACAATGATGTGCTGAAAGACAAGGAGAGAGAACAAGCCAAACCCAGTCAGTGCTGTTATAAAACACACACAGCACACAACAAGGAGATGAGCTCAGGGGAATAAGACTTTGACTAAGAGTAAGAACATGACTAGGAATCCTGAAGGCATCAGATGGAGAAAAAATATCAAAGAAAGGAAAAAGTAGATGATTCCATGTGATGTCACTTGGCTGGCAACTCTCACCAAACAAATGTGAATAACTTTAATAAGGCCTTCTTTGGCCTTGTTTGGTAGTATATAACGTTCTCAGCTACTCATAAATCTCAGAGCAAAGAGAAAGCCCAGATTTTCCTCATTAAGTGTTTTCAATTGTAATTTGTGCAGTAGACGTAGGCAGAGGTGACATATTATTTCCTCTGCATGAGGCCTCCCACCTAACTTATACCAAAGTAGCCCATTTTGCACCCTGAATGAAATACCATGCCATTGTTGGCACACTGCAATTGGATCAAACAATTTATATCACATGAAAGCTGTGATATTCACAACAGCCTCCACAATGGTTTCTCTCAAGCACAGACTGGGTTCTTTCCATTGCCTAGGTTTGGACCGGACAAGGCATTGAACTCTTGATGTAGCATTTTTCGTTTTGCCTGCCAAATAAGCACATGTGTGTCTGGTGAGTCCTGCCTTGTGTTATACCACACTCAGCACTAATCAGAGACACATGCCACTTGAGGTAACAATCCATTATGTACCATTATAATGGTAAATGTTGAAAGTATGAGATAAGTTTTATGACGAAAAATGTGGATGGGTATGTATTGTACTTAAAAAATTAAAGGAAAAGTGACACCTGGTTGATTGTGCAATGTATTGTATGCTGATGGGCTGAAGAGTAAAGCATGTTGTCCCAGTATTGAGTAGCTTTCGATCCAAGATGTGCGTGCGAAGTTACATCACAAAAACATATTGCTTAGGCATTCTGCGGCACCAAATGAGGCAGAAGTGTGTAGAAATGTCTACGAGCGGAATATTCTTTAACTCAGTCATAATTTCCTCAAAACCTGACCATCTACATTGACTGATTAATATCAGAACGATAAATTCGTTAAAAAAAGAATGTGGCCTGTTTTCATACATGCATGCTTTAAAAGATTATCTGATGTGGCAAAGCCGAAAAGCTAAAGCCATAAAATGATAAAGGAAAACAAGGACTAAAGATTGCCCAAGTGTGAGCAAGAGACTAAGCATCCACGTGCGCCTGTTTAGTGTTTTGGCTTCCTAATTCTTCTAACTTTACCGCGTAACCGCGTGACATGCCACCTACAAAATAAGCATGAACAATAAGACTGTTGCTTGCTTTCAAACTCTACTAAAATTAAAACTTACCATCGTTCCGAACGCGGCTAAACAATAACAACAACAAAACAGGCACAAGTTTTGATACTGCCTGCTGGCAAACAGGAAGTCGAATGGTTGTTTCAAAAGTACGTTTTAATAATCTACTGAAATAAAATGTGATTTATAATATAAAGTATTAATCCTTTTATGGTGTTAATCATAATTATATTGATTTACTATATGAATAATACAATTGACGTCTTATGTGAGTATATTATTCCACAAGCGTAAGACTTTTTTGTTGACGTTGCAGCAACATGGCGGTAATAGCTCCAAACAACGACGTCGCCGCATGTGAAATAGCTATAAAAGAGAATTTCAAGGCACGAGACGATTTGTATTGGACAAGGTAGGGTGAGATAGGATTTGCCCAAAATGTATGTTCGTGTTCAGCTTTCTTGAATCGACCAACACGTTGTTTGACGATTGTGTCCGTATTCGCATTCGACGATTTGCCGGTTCAACTTCAACACGAAGCTGTCAAGAGTCAGTCACAGTGTTGTCGCATCGAAAGCCAATTCATGTTATTCTTAACATTTCTGTAATAGCACAGGAACACATGTTCTTTCTTCTCTGTTGAACAATGTATAATGTGAAGTTCAGTTCACTCTCTTAACCCTGAGATGGGTTGTTGAGGCACCACTGATGACTTTCGGACAATCTTCCTCCATCGATTTCTATCCTCTGTGGGCGTGGCTCGCTGTGAGTCAGCAAAGGTCAAGCCTATTTGATGTTGTCTTCCCACCTCTTTCTCTGCCTGCCTCTCCTTCTCCCACCTGGTACGGTACCTTGCAGGATGGTCTTGGCCAGCCCACTGCCTCTTGACACGTGACCGTACCACTTCAGCTTTCTGCTTTTCACGCTTGACTCCTTGAGAGCAGGTCTTCGTACTGTCCAATTGCTCTCCTGATCCTGTTGCTGACTTCCTCATTCGTGACATGGTCTTTATATGAGATGTTCAGAATCTTGCGGTAGCATCTCATTTCCAGGGCTTGTATCCGTCTCTGTAGTTCAGATGTGAGTGTCCAGGACTCGCATGCATACAAGAATACGGAGATGGCCAGCGTGTGCATGAGCCTGATCTTCGACGCGAGAGTGATATTTCTGTCACGCCATATTGGCTTCAACTTTGCCAATGCTGCTGTTGTTTGTGCTATCCTGGACAGATGGTTTGGACCCTTCATCAGTCACGATAGATCCCAGGTATTTGAAGTTGTTCACAGCTTCCAGTTTTTGGCCCTTCACTTTGATTTCCATTTTGAAGCCCCGAGGGTTGTTCGTCATCACCTTGGTCTTCTCGGCACTGATCTCCATGCCATATCAGGTGCTCAACAAGACTAGTCAGCTCCTCTTCACTTCCTGCTAATCCATCATGTCATCAGCAAAACGTAAGTTGGTGATCTTTCTGCCACAGATGCTGATTGATCCTTCGTGGTCTGCTAGGGCATCAGTCATTATCCTTTCGAGGAAGAGGTTGAAGAGTGTGGGGGAGAGTAGACAGCCCTGTCTGACTCCTACCGTTGTCCTGAACCATTCGCCTGTGGTACCATTGAACAGGACTGCGCTGGTCGCTCTGTCATAGAGATGTTCAACGACTTTGATGATCTTGGAGCTGATGTTGTAGCTTCTCATTGTGTCCCACACGCAGCATGCCAGACTCTGTCAAATGTGAAGTAACATTTACAATTCCCGATTCCGTAGTAATCTCATACGTGTTACACTTACACTGCTTGACGAGCTTTCAAGATAATTTTGCACTATTTTATGTTTGTCACTATTATATTAATGAAGCTTTTAGTGATCTCTGTTGTCACTGCATTGTTCCTGGAGCAATTTTGTTTGCTGCATGTGCATTCTTTGGTGCAAGAAAAGATTCTTTCAGTGTGCAAAGGGGACATCTTGTCGTAGGATGACAGAGTTGAGCCAGCTGGTATATGATCCATCCAACTTACAAGCATACACCAGCCAGCTGGTATATGGTCCATCCAACTTACAAGCGTACACCAGCCAGCTGGTATATGATCCATCCAACTTACAAGCGTACACCAGCCAGCTGGTATACATATGATCCATCCAACTTACAAGCGTACACCAGCCAGCTGGTATATGATCCATCCAACTTACAAGCGTACACCAGCCAGCTGGTATATGATCCATCCAACTGACAAGCGTACACCAGCCAGCTGGTATATGATCCATCCAACTTACAAGCGTACACCAGTGTACTTTAAGTAAATCAGCATGTAGTGCAGGAGTAAAATGGGTACCTGTGAGGGCTGAGATGGAATATTCCGTAAAACAACCTTGCTGCGTTCACCTGCAGCCTGATTGTAGTGTACTGAAGAAGATGGGAGAGTGGTATGACAAGAAGTGTTGCCCGATGACCAGGGGGTAAAGTGTTTGGTTGGAGCACACATCACTGGGTGCAAAATCTGGGCAGTGGTTACAATTTTCACTGTAGTTATGGCCTGGGATTGTATTTCATGTGCTGTATCAGTCGCAGTGTATGAATTTTTCAAGCTGACTCTATCAGTGCGACGAATATGTATGCACTGCTGTGTGACAGGCACATATTAATAAGATTCATAATGTCCTCATTCCTTGCACACTAACACTAGTAACAGCTTGGCTAATGCAGTATGGAGATGTCAAAACTGAGTATTTGATATGCAACATGAATTTATTATGCTGATATGACCACAGCAACACAATTTATATGCAACACTGCTTGTGACAGGCTTATATTTGTATGAGATCTGTAATAGTCTGATTCCATACATGTACAACTGCAGAATTGCTAATGCTGCGTGGAGTTGTTAAAATCATGAGATCAGCACACATATTTGAAGTTTCTGTCAAAAAAAACCTGTGGGTTGGGGATAAGAATTGACCCACCCACCACGTCCCTATGCAATTCGTAAGAGGCAAATAACTAGAGACAATGTCACTTGATGTGCATTTACTCTAAGCTGTTTAAGTGATTTTTTGTCCTTAATGGCCTTACATAGCCTACATAGGCTGATAGGCCGTAAAACTCCATCCATCCATCCATCCATCCTGTCAAAAATTAGTATATATCTCACCTAAGTTCAAATATCTTTTACTTTAATGGCAGAACTAATCCATTTATAATTGAAGTTTTTCTGTGTAATTTTGTTAGATTCAAAAGAGCATATGAGGGAAAGGTATTTTAGATTTGCAAGTTCTGAAGTGTGTGGCTTTGATGCTGTTTGAAAATCATGGCAGTCACTTAATGAAAACTATTGCAGAAATCAGGTGGCAAAGGTGTCAGACCGCATGTACTTCCTGTGCACCTGCCTTGAGCTGCCCTCCTCTCCGCAAAGACACAAAATGCCTTCACTTAGGACAGAGTGTGCAAGACACTTGCTTGTGCCCTCTGCTGCTCACATGCTTGTTGCATGAGACACAGTGCTGTTTTGATGGAATGCGCTTGTCACGGTTGGGGTAGGTGGAAGGTGGCTCGATCCCCAACCGGACAGTGAAAAAAAAACCCCAAGGGAAATTCCTTCCTCAG
>JAWQFJ010017027.1:45000-55000 GCA_034096865.1 Theodoxus fluviatilis | reverse complement strand
CAATGCTAGAATAGCAGTGATGGGCGTTAACTTTTTAATCCATCAGGTCAAACTTTGGAATCATTATTGGACCTGAATTCTGTGAGAGACTTTACTGCATTGAGCGTGTCAGCCACTGGGTATCCTGAATGCCACCATAACGATTCCAAATGAGGTAAATGGCTCTGAAAACCGGTTAGTCCGAGGATTGAGCTGATGAAGGGGACATGGAGTGGCTCCAGCCAGATGTTGCACTGGGATATCTGTATTGACATCTGTAGTTCTCGTGAGACCATGGTGTCTGGCCTGGTGAATAGCTTCATCTGTGGGCAGCCCTGGAGTGACTGACCCCTCCATTCTCTGACTTGTAGTCTCTCCTGCACCCTCTGCTGATGAAGATGGAGGGCAAAGAGAAGGTCTGCCTGTTCTGCCCCTTGAAAATAGGAGACACTTTTAACACTATCTCACATGCATATGCACATTCATACACACATACACATGCACACACGCACACTTGTGCGCACTTACATGCACACACACACACATACACACACACACACACACACGTCCCCCTCCCTTGTTTTTTTTTGGTGTTAAAATGAAATACATCATAATGAGCACTACAGAAAGTAGTCAAGAATGTTCGATGGTCGGTTTTGTTTTTTTACATGGAGAAGGAACAACATCACTGCAGTTGACTGCATCATCACTACTGCTCACTCCTAATCCCGGAGGACCTGCCCTGTGAGGCTCCTCATGTGCTAAGCAATGCTAGTGTTGTGCTTGGCAGGGTTCCACTACCCAGGCATGACCAGCATAATCTCTCGCAAAGTTCCCGAGCAGGATCGGTCTCTCACATACAGCACCGTGGCTACAGGATCCACTGTGGGGTAAGGGTTCCTCCTGGCATGCCGCGGCGTAGACTGGAGGCAGAGGCATGACCCGATGAGTGCAGAGCATACTGCTGCACAAACCTAAAAACACAACAAATGGGCAGGTTTACCTGGATGCCTCATGTGGTTACACAGAAAAATGTGCCCCCTTGCCAAGGAGTGAATTTCATTGTGCCTGAAGTGAAATTGAGGTACGGTCTGTTAACTTTTATTGGGTTGGAGTCTGGTTGTTGACATTAAGATCTTATAGAAAACTGATCTGTGGCCATTTTGTTAATGGTACCCAATGTTTTAAGCCAATTGGCAGCAGAGAAAATGTTTCTTTTAAATTAATTTCATAAGAAGTTTTTTAACATATTCTAATTTGACTGAGTTCTCACAGGTTGTCGTTGGAATTTTCTGTCAAAATTCTTATTGACATGTTTGTTGAAATGATTATTTTATTCTAATTTTAATGATTTGATACTAACAAACATTTGCATTTGATTGTGTTTGTCCGGTTGTGTGACTGAAAGGAGAGATATTGTGGCTGCATGTGGGCACTGCAACATCTTGCCACAGGGTCATGCCTCTGCAAAGTGACTTTCTTTCTCTGCCTTCTCTCTCTCTCTGTGGCTTTGGTAACGCAGCCACCTTTTTTATAGACGGAACTCAATCTGTTCTTGGTTTGTAGTCAAGCTTATTCATGTAGATATGTTTTATTTGACATAGTTTCGTGGAAATTTGAAGAAATTTAAACTAATTTCTATGTTTTCCTGACATACTTACCAGTAGACAAACCAGTGATATATGACCTATTGACCTCGAAAAAAGAATTAGCATAATTCATACCCACACGTGCCTGCCTGCAACGGCCAATCTGCTTGGTCGAGACATGGCGCTAGGGACGCCACGAGCAAAGGGAGGTAACTCCCAGTGCGCCGCGTCACCACTCGCCAGGTACAAATAGCGCAGGCAGAGCACGTTCCATCTCTTTGACAAAGCTGAGACTCAGCAATGCACAAACGGGGAGGTGGGTGGGACAGTAATTTGTCTACTGGTAAGTATGTCAGGAAAACATAGAAATTAGTTTAAATTTCTTCAAGTTTTCCCTCCAACTTACCAGTAGACAAACCAGTGATATGATTGCCCAACCTGGGCGGCGGGTTGTGCATAAACATCAAACCAAAATAAACCACTCACCATCAAACACGAAGAGCCGAACCCGCAACAACCAACTTGTTGATGCCAAAGGTATCATTGACACGACGAACTTGAACATCACGCAGGTAATGGCGTGTGAACACACACTCACTGCGCCAGAAAGCCGCCCTCATAAGGTGAGCCAACGAGACATTTTTGGCAAACGCTACAGAGGTGGCCACTTTGCGGAGTTCATGAGTCCGAGAGGCACCAGCAGGAGGTTCAAGCAACGCATTCTTGTACGCATCTGTGATCAAAATGCGTATCCAGCAAGAAATTGACGTTTTTGACACCTCAGCGTAACGACGCGTAAGGGGCAGAAACAGTCTCCGCTTCCGAAGACGACGGGACTGAGTTCGAGCCAGGTAACATTTGAGTGCACGCACCGGACAGTTCACACAGTCAGCATCGCTAGGATCGAGAATAGAAGAGAGCCCCTTAATCTCGATGCTCTGACAGTCGGAAAGAGAGTCCTGATTCTTGCACCGAAACTCCGGCAGAAAAGACAGAATGCACGATTCGTCCCCCCCGGTAAACTCTATATCCGAAGGTAAACCACTCAGCGCGTGGATTTCCCCGATCCGACGCGCACAAGCTAGCATAACCAGAAAAACAGTCTTCTGAGTAAGCCGTTTGAATGAACAAGTACCAATGGGTTCGAACACCGAACCAGAGAGAAAACGCAAAATCAAAAACACATCCCACAGAGGAGGAGAAATCTGACGACGTGGAAACTCATTCCGAATACCATCCAACACCTGCCTGACAGTAGGGTCGTTTGACAGGAAGGAAACGTCAACCCCACGAGCAGCCTTGATAGTATTCGTCACCGCCGAACGATAATTGCAGAGGGAGGCGTAAGACAGAGAACGAGTACGGAACAAGTGAGAAACAAAATCAGCCAAAAGACACGCAGAAGGACGTAGTGGGTCAACTGGGTGAGGACGAGCCTGACAAAACCGTACCCAAACTGCCCACTTCGCGTTATAATTCCGAGTAGTGCTCTCCCGGCGATGCCGGAGAGCAAGCGAAACAGACTCGCGGGAAACGCCTCGCTGCGCTAACCCCCGAGCGATCGTCGCCACTCGATCAGTCGCCTCCACACTGAGTGAGGACCGAGTACACACGACCGAGGCCGCACCGACAACCGTGCCCCTGACGCGAGAAGCCACAGAAAGAAGACGAGAATTCCCTGAGCCACCCGCGAGCTCGACGTGAGAAACAGACTCGTCTAAAACAGGAACTGTAATCTGAGGAGATAAAGCAGGCATAAGGCACAGACCCCCGGGACAGTCGCATACGCCCGCCGGAGAGCTCAGCCCTACCCCTAGAGGAGAGGATGGGGCAACCCCTTCTCCCAAGAGAACCCCAGCCCTCTGAATGGGTCGTGCCCCCCCCGAGCTACCCACCACATAGCCCTGTCTGCGCGGGTGACGCTGAGACAAGGGCCATGAAGGAGGCAGCGGGAGGGCACTACTGAAAGTAACCCGGTCGACGAGAGGAGGGGTTAGAACCCCTACCCCGACCGCCTCCCCGAGAACCGAACCCACGCCCCCGGGGAGCTGAGTGACGGGGTGCCTGAGCACGCCCGCCCCCTACGGGGAGGGGTGTCGGGAGCGAACCGGCACCCCCACCCCCACCAGACTGCCCCCCCGGAGCCTGAGACGCCGAAGCAGCCTGAGCCTGCCCTTCCGAAGAAGAAAAGGCCCCACGCCCCAGAGAACGCCTAGGGCGTTTTCGCGAACTCGGCCCTGGCGCCAGAGAAGCGGCAGGCGTGCGAGCTAGCGACGCGAAAGAAATGGCCCGATCCTTGGCATCGGTCACCATGCGCCGCACACACTCCTCGAGCCGGTCCGAGGGAAACATGGAGTGCGACACCAGGGACAGAGAGCGCAGCTGCCGAAGCTCCACGTCCCGAAAGGCTGTCGCCGATAGCATGCGATCCCTCGCCATACCCGCCAGTTGACCACGCATATGAAGCGCCAGAGACGCCAGAAGGGAATAGGTGTGATCTAGAGCGAAGATCACACTCCCGACCGCCTCCTGATCGACCTCATGAGGAGGAAGCAACTGAAACGGGCCCGCCTCTCCCTCGTGGCGGACGGCAATGGAAGGGGTCAAAGTGGCCAGGAGAGTGCCAAGCATGGCGCAGCCCTTGACACACTCAGACGACGCCCTCTCTAAATGCGCAAAAGACCGAGAATCAAAGTTCACATCCGGAACCTTGGTCCCCACCCCTCGCGCGTCACTCGCCGCACCCAGGAGGGAGAGGTCACGCGGACCAGGGCGGGACACAGCCTGAAAGGGAAGGCGCTCGTCCGGAAGCGAGAAAAGCCAAGGGACGTCTGCAGGCCGAAAAACGTCCGGGGTAGAGACAGTCCCAGACCACGGAAAGGAAGTCGCGAGCTCCGACACGTCACCAGGAACCTTACCCATACAGAACTTAGGATTCCCCGAGCGTAAGCCGCAATCCATCACCGACGCCCGGGCCAACATGTCTGCCGAAAACAACAACTCCGGCACTTGCACCGGAGGACCAGTCTCCATGAATCCCTCCAAGCGGGAAAGGGAAGAAGCAAAAGAGGAAGGGACTGCCCGCTGACCCACGTCCGAGGTAAAGGCTGCCATGGAAGCCAACACCGACTGACGATGCGTCCGCAGCAGATCCAACGCCGATTTCCCCAGTCCTCCAGAGACCGGAGAACCGTCCCGCACCTCTTGCTCATCAAGCGGTCCCTCAACGAAACCGTCCACAGACAGAGAGCGATAGGAACCTTGGTCTGCCGACCCAACGTCCCACCTCTCTTCCGCAGCCGCAGTGGCGCCACAGTCCGAGGACCGAGCGTGCCAACTCGCTGGGCTCTGATCTGGTCGTCCCAGACTCGTCTCCCTGCCAGGAGAAACACAGTCGATGACCCCGGAGTCAGAGAAGAAAACGGACGCCTGCCTGCGCCTCCCCGCCCCCGTCAACCTTTCGGAAGCACGGGGTTGGGGTACATGGGCATGCACAGGAAGGAGGGCGGCGTGCTGACCGGACAAAACAGCGTCTGCTGAATGTCCGGAAGCAACGCTCTGCCGCGGCCCCACCTCAGAGCTCGATCTCGCGGGAGCGCGGTGAGAATGCCTCGCTGCCCTGCTCGACCTGCCGGGAGAGCAGGGGCGGGGCACAGAAGACCGTACGGGAAGAAGAGCGGCGTGAACACCGGACCAGACAGCGTCAGCTGAATGGCCGGGATCAACCCTCCGTCGTGGACCCACCGCAGAGCTCGACCTCGCGTGAGCGTGGTGGGAATACTGCACTGCCCCGTTCGACCTCTCGGAAGCACAGGGGCAGGGCACCGAGGACCGCACAGGGCGGGGGGCGGCATGCTCACCGGACCAAACAGTGTCAGCTGAATGGCCGGGATCAACGCTCCGCCGTGGCCCCACCATAGAGCTCGACCTCGCGGGAGCATGGTGGGGGTGCCGCGCCGCCCCGTTCATCCATTTCGGAATCACAGGGGCGGGGCACAGGGGACCGCCCGAGGCGGGGGGCGGCATGCTCACCGGACCAAACAGTGTCAGCTGAATGGCCGGGATCAACGCTCCGCCGTGGCCCCACCGTAGAGCTCGACCTCGCGGGAGCATGGTGGGGGTGCCGCGCCGCCCCGATCATCCTTTCGGAATCACAGGGGCGGGGCACAGGGAACCGCCCGAGGCGGGGGGCGGCATGTTCACCGGACCAAACAGTGTCAGCTGAATGGCCGGGATCAACGCTCCGCCGTGGCCCCACCGTAGAGCTCGACCTCGCGGGAGCATGGTGGGGGTGCCGCGCCGCCCCGTTCATCCTTTCGGAATCACAAGGGCGGGGCACAGGGGACCATACGTACCCGTCCAAGCTCGACCTGAGGGGAGAGCGGGAACGCCTGCCGTCAGAGCGCCGTAGCACAGCACCTTCCGAGAGGGTGGGAGCGGGCCCCATCGAAGCGCACGAAACGTCCCCGTCCGGCCCGACCTCCTCGCACACTTGCCCAGGAGAAAGGTTTGTACAGGCACCACAAAACTGGGCAAGGCCGGCCTCAGGCTGACCAGGATGACCCGACCAGCCGGACACGAGGTGCGGAGGACTGAAACCAAAACAAAACTCGCGGTCTGACCGACGAGAAACAACCGACCCACCGGGAGAGGAGACATCAGAATACTCCTGTCTCATAGGCATGGGGGAGACCTCGCCAGAGGAAGGAGGCCGCGAGCCGAAAAAGCCCGAGAGCTCACTCCCCCCAGCAGAGAAAACAACCGCCTCCCCAGCCCCCGCGGAGCCCGTCGCCATAGCCCGCGTGGTGGCAACATTAACAGCCGCGGCCGAAACCAAATCTTCCGCCACTATCCCTGCCGCTACAGGCAAAGACACAGCCGCACACGAAGCCGACCTACGCAAGGACGACGAGGCAGAAAGACGAGTAGGGGCACGCGTTCGTAATAAGCGCGTACCCCCCCCCGCCCCCGACCTCGCTGCCCCAGCAGTGTCGACTCCATTATCTCGCTCACGACCCAAGTGGGGAAAATCCGCCATGACAGGCGCCTGGTGTTTTCGTAGAGAAAACACCGCCGCCGAAAGAGCGAACACACACCACCCCACAAAACTAACGCGACGGCAAGCAAAGCAACAAACACGCGAGCAAGCCGACCTAGCCTGATAAAACAAAGGCACGCCAATACAACAGAACAGCGGGGCGAGCACTCAAATTTACCAGGCGAACAAATTCAAAACGTAAACACAACAAGCGCCAACAGACGCCAACAGCGGCACGCCGCAGTACTTCCCTCAAGCCTCAGCGAAGGAACGCCAACTCCTTAAATCACAGAAGTGACCCGAGGTAATCCCTAGCACATGACTCCAGTGCCAGCGAAAAAAGTCAAAGAGATGGAACGTGCTCTGCCTGCGCTATTTGTACCTGGCGAGTGGTGACGCGGCGCACTGGGAGTTACCTCCCTTTGCTCGTGGCGTCCCTAGCGCCATGTCTCGACCAAGCAGATTGGCCGTTGCAGGCAGGCACGTGTGGGTATGAATTATGCTAATTCTTTTTTCGAGGTCAATAGGTCATATATCACTGGTTTGTCTACTGGTAAGTTGGAGGGAAAACAAAGAATTCAATGAAGTGTCTGGTTGTTATTGGAATAATAAAGAACCGTTTGTTTGTCAGGTATCAAACAGCTTAATTCTGCTGCATGTATTTGTATTTGTCCATTCCCACTTATGTGAATCGATTTTATATACCCATCAATGTACCAACTTTTGTCTTTCCTAGCTGCTGTGAAATAAACAGACATGGGAGAAAAGTGGTCAGCAAGATTAATGTCTAATTCAGTGTTACTCTAAATGTCACAGCTAAAATCCAGGAGAAAGAAACTGTGCTTGTTGATTAATTTGTCTTGCATATTTGCTCTCCATACACCTACCAACCCTCTAAAAAGTTGTTCATGTTCTATTTTGTTTTATGGTGCTGTGCTGTGACAGGATGAGGATTTTCCTTTGCAGGAGTGGTTTTATCATTGAGGGATCACTGTTGAGTGTGGTAGATTGGCCTGTGCCTGTTTCTGCAGTGTTTACCGTTTACCCACGACACAGCCCTGACAACCTTCCACTTGACCTGACAACACATCACACAGGCCTCACACATACCTCACACAGGCCTCACACAGGCCTCACACATACCTCACACAGGCCCCACACAGGCCTCACACATACCTCACACAGGCCTCACACAGACCTCACACATACCTCACACAGGCCTCACACACACCTCACACAGGCCTCACACAGGCCTCACACATACCTCACACAGGCCCCACACAGGCCTCACACATACCTCACACAGGCCTCACACGACCTCACACATACCTCACACAGGCCTCACACATACCTCACACAGGCCCCACACAGGCCTCACACATACCTCACACAGGCCTCACACAGGCCTCACACATACCTCACACAGGCCCCACACAGGCCTCACACATACCTCACACAGGCCTCACACAGGCCTCACACATACCTCACACAGGCCCCACACAGGCCTCACACATACCTCACACAGGCCTCACACAGGCCTCACACATACCTCACACAGGCCTCACACAGGCCTCACACATACCTCACACAGGCCTCACACAGGCCTCACACAGGCCCCACACAGGCCTCACACATGCCTCACACAGGCCCCACACAGGCCTCACACATACCTCACACAGGCCTCACACAGGCCTCACACATACCTCACACAGGCCCCACACAGGCCTCACACATACCTCACACAGGCCTCACACAGGCCTCACACATACCTCACACAGGCCTCACACAGGCCTCACACATACCTCACACAGGCCTCACACAGGCCTCACACATACCTCACACAGGCCTCACACAGGCCTCACACAGGCCCCACACAGGCCCCACACAGGCCTCACACAGGCCTCACACATACCTCACACAGGCCTCACACAGGCCTCACACAGGCCTCACACAGGCCCCACACAGGCCACACACAGGCCACACACATACCTCACACAGACCTCACACAGGCCCCACACAGGCCTCACACAGACTTTACACAGGCCCAACAGGCCCCACAGGCCACACAGGCCTCACACAGGCCACACAGGCCTCACACAGGCCTCACACAGGCCCCACACAGGCCTCACACAGGCCCCACACAGGCCTCACACAGGCCTCACAGGCCTCACAAAGGCCCCACACAGGCCTCACACAGGCCTCACACAGGCCTCACACAGGCCCCACACAGGCCCCACACAGGCCCCACACAGGCCCCACACAGACCCCACACAGGCCCCACACAGGCCCCACACAGGCCTCACACAGGCCCCACACAGGCCCCACACAGGCCTCACACAGGCCCCACACAGGCTCCACACAGGCCCACACAGGCCTCACACAGGCCTCACACAGGCCCCACACAGGCCCCACACAGGCCCCACACAGGCCCCACACAGGCCTCACACAGGCCCCACACAGGCCTCACACAGGCCCCACACAGGCCTCACACAGGCCTCACACAGGCCTCATTCAGTGATTTGTGTGTGGTAGACTGCTTTGTGCACATACATGTCTCCTTGGATGGTTTGATTCCAACTGTTAAAGAGAGTTATAAACTTGCCCACAAGCTTGCATCCAGCATGTACACATGCACACATACACATAAACACATGCATACAGTCACATTTATATGCAAAAACACACATGCACATGTACACATACACACACACACACTTACACTCACACATGCACACAGACACATATATATGCACACACACACACACACACACACACACACACACACACACTTACACATGCAATTAGGTATATATATGTGACCAGCCATGACAAAACCAGTGCTAAGTCGCGCGGCCCTATTTTGCGCTAAGTCTGAGAAAAGGCAGGGAGGGTCAATCTGGGTGATTTTAACTTTTGATAAAAATAGATTCTACATGGTTCAAATTATCATGCCAGCAAAGGAAACATTTTGAAGAATTATATTTTGATGGTAAAATAAATTTTTGTGTTATGTATTGTTTCAAAAGCTCCCTGTAATTAGCGTTAATCGCCTCATTTTACCGCAATAAACACACCTAAACCCTTGCAGAACATCTTCATGTTATATACCGTTAGAAAGGCCGCTCTCTCGGCGTTCCCGCTCTGAGGATGTCGAAGAAAAATAAGGTCAGCTATTTTTGGAAACAGAGTTTGAAATACCATTGCTTAGGTGTTTAATGTCTGAAGAGGGTAAATCTTCTGAGACCGTTTTTTCAAAATGACCGCTGCTTCAGTACCCAACTTGAAATGGCTGTAACTCCTATTCTAATTAACTCACACTGTTCATTCTTATATCTAAACAAACAGAAATGAATGCAGAATTCAAAAATATTAAAACCCTATTTTGTCCAAAAAA
>JAWQFJ010017027.1:27500-35000 GCA_034096865.1 Theodoxus fluviatilis | reverse complement strand
CACACCATCTGCCTTGAAATCAATGGTCTCTGCTCTTAGAATGTGGCAGAGGTAGTACAGTTGTACAATGAATGCACTAGTGAAGAGCAGTTTATCAAAAGAATGGTAACACCTAGTTAAAGCAGTCGTTTACAGTTTGAGGTTGCTTGATGGTTTGTGTTTAGAATCAAGGCAGAGATAAGTTGAAAGGGAATAGTGGCCATTGTTTTGGATGTGATTAATTCAGGAGAGGATCATGATTATTTTCAAAGTGAGAAGAATTACAGTTTGTTTGTTTCCTGCATTGAGAATACATGGGTAAGTAAGCAATGTGTTGGTTCCAGACATGACGTGAAAACACATTCTGAGAGAATTCTCTTGCTGACCGCATTTAGGTGCAAGTGGGTCATTTCATGTGTCTCCAGTGGGCACTTTGCTCCTGAGGGTGCGACGAGTGAATTTTCAGTTGGCTTCTTGACAGCTCTGTGGAATAAGAGATGCATTTATTTTGAAATCTCTTTTCTGACTTACTGCTTCAAATCCTACTGCCAGGGTAGGTACCATACTCTCTCTGGTTGTAATATTATGTAGGTTGTGAAGATTATTTGTGGCACTGTGTGTCTTCTGAGAGGTGCCAGAACATTGAAAGTGAGCACCACAAAGGAGAAACTATTTTTATACGTGGTATCCATGGGTTACCATTTTTTTTGCTGCATTTAAAGCTATAGTGCAAGCACTTCAAATGTGGGATCATAGTTTTAGGTGGTTGGTTTCTTTGTTACTTAATGCCGATTGATTCTGTTGATGATGTCTCATTCTGTGTATAGGGTTATTGTGTTAATGAACAGGTGTATCATATGTCCTCAGTGAGAATATCGGGAGGAGACTGAAATTGTTGACAGGAAACATTACTAGAAGTGTAAAGTATTAAAAAAATCAATCTATGTCCTGTCGTATCTTTTTCTCAACATTGATGGCTTCCCCGTAATGATCTTTACAAACCACACTATCCATGCATTCATTTATTCCATCCATCCATCCATTCCATCTGTCTATGCTACCTTACATTGATTCAAATCTGTACATTCCTTCTATCCATGCCACCTTCCATCAATGCTTCAATCTATCCATTCATCTCTCCATCCATCCGTCCATCCATACATCCACTGCTTCATTGCCAGTTGATATACTATTCTGATTTCTGTTTTTCATGTATCAGTCCATTCTCAATTACCAAATTGTGGCGCTGTTGGTACTCTGTCCCATGCTTAATTGACCTTGACCCTGCAGGAGGTACCCAAGGAAATTGAGATATCCTCTCATGAGACAGACCATTCCTCATGTGTCTCGTAGTCGTAGCTTGTGTGTTTGTATTTGAAGTACACATGAATGGAAACAAAATGGACAATGCTACTGTAATGTCCAGCAACAGTTTTAATCTCTGTGTTAAATGTCTGTTGTCACTAAAACTGAAAATCTGTGATTTGTATTCTATGACGTGCCTTCTTAAGCTGAAATTTTTTAAAGTTTTATTTTTCATTCGTTCTCTCCCCCTGTAAAGTGTACTGGGGTTAAAAAAATTGCCATGTGGCATCTTTTTTTTGTGCCTATGGGATCACAACTGCCCTGGCATGAATATAGAAAGTGTATGTCCTTTCTTGTGTATGCATGACTATGGGACACTGACTTGTTTCTGTGATATGTGTACATGTATATGTGAACCTGCACCAAGGTCGGAGTTGAATTGTCCCCTCAAGTGAAATCAAACTGCAGTCTGTTGTAGTGGGTAGGGAGCCTGCTTGTCAATTTTGAAGTCTGTGTAGAAAACTGCCGTTTTTCTTTTTAAAAAGCACCTTAAGGTATAAGTCAGTCTGTAACTTTTATAGAGTGGTTTTGAAGTGCATTTTAGTGAAAGTGTTTCATTGATAGTTTAAAAGACCAAAAATGTCCTACTTCAAACTCTGACAGTATCCCCCACCCACCCACCCCACCCACCCCCAACCCACCCAATATTGATTCTCAAGGATGCATGATTTAATTGTGTATAACGTTGCTTCTCACCATCTCAAAGAGCATCAACCTTTTTTTATATAAATATAGAAAAGCTCCATATTCAAAATCAACAGAGGGCACAATGCAACTCAGTTTTTGGTGCATGGTCATGTATGTACCATATTTTCTGCCAGTGATATGTCGACTGAGGCATGGGCAGTTGTAATAAGTGACAGCTTGTTTTGTGTGCCTGCCTGAGCTGGTCTCGTATAGCTCCATCCTGTTGTGTATGGCACAAGCCTTCATGTGCAAACTCTGTCGTGCCTGTAGAGAATGTTTAGACTTATCTGCGTCTTTGGTTTCAGAAAGCCTAAATGATTTTGCACAACAAGAAGAGGACAAGCCTCTTTGAATACAGGATGTAGTGATACACTTAATTGTTGGAGGTTTAAAAGTTAAATTGTTTGCTACATGCCACAAAAAAGCAGCTCACCAATTTAAATAGTGAAGCTTTTTTTTTTTTTTTTTTTTTGGGGGGGGGGGGGGGGGGGGGGCGATTGGTTTTTATTGTTTAAATGGAGATACCAAATCTTTAAGTGAGCTTGACTTCTGCTCTGTGATGCAAATTAACAACTTTTTTGTGTGCAGTGATATCAGCCTAAACTTAGACTGCTTAATAATAATAATAATAATAATAATAATAATAATAATAATAATAATAATAATAATAATAATAGTAATAATAGTAATAATAATAGTAATAATAATAATAGTAATAATAATAATAATAATAATAATGTGTGGATTTTTAAAGCGCCTTACCAATGAGTTAAGGCATGCTCAAGGCGCATAGGAGATATGCAGTTATTTTGTTTACATGCATGAAAAATTGTGTTACCGATTTTTCATGACTTTGTAAATGTATGAGTCCAAAGGTATGGAGAATATTTTTGTCATTATTACAGACACTAGACTACATTGATTCTAGATACTTACGGATGGACAGGAAACCAATCAGGTATTCAGGTCATAATATTCGCAGACTTTCATAGTTACATGCTGTTGGTTTAATATATTTTGAATACAGCCATATGACCAGTTCATTTCCCTGAATTGCCTCATCTTAATCTAGTCATTTGCATGTGATTATCGCTGGGATAATATTACTACGAGTATTTTTCAGAAGTATACATAATAATAGATTTCTATTTTTAAAAAACTTATCATCATGAATAATGAGTAAATTTTAATGCTTTTAATGAGGATCTTGCTGCCTTAGAGAGGATTAATACATGTATTGAAAATAAATGCATGATGGCAGATAGAAATGTAGAGTTTAAGTGTGTGTGTATGCTGGAGTGCATAAATGTGTGAGTTTGTGCTGGGGTGCTAACGTGTGTATGTACAAGTGTGTGTGTGTGTGTGTGTGTGTATATACTGGGGTGCATACATGCATGCGTGCATGTATATGTGTGTTTGTATGCATTCGTGCACTTTGATGTGATGCATATATGGGTATGTGCATGTGTGCTGGGGTGCATACATCTGTGTATATATATGTGTGTGTGTATGTACATGTATGCATCCATGCAGCCCATGCAATTGGATCCCAAGGAATTGGAATAGGTTTGAGGATTGGTCCTCTTGTGCTTGTTGCATAGCAATAGCTTGGGCCAGTTCATGTGATGGTTTTCCTTGGGCTATTGGAGCTATCAATGGAATGTGTTGAACTGTGTGCATAACTTTCAAATATACATTCTGATTTGTGCTACAATAATTATGTGGTAGTAGGATGGCCTCTGTCGATCTGTTTATGATGGTTCTCTAAAACCATAGAGTGAAAGTGTGCATCTCTCACTGGGAACTCTTCTGCATTCTATTTGAAACTTTGATTCTTTTATAGAAAAAGAAGACAGTTCATTTAGCTGCATTTAACATACAAGTCCAGTGACTGGAAGGATGCGTCCTGCAGCTCATGATGCCTGCTCAGATCATGATTATTTATGCTGCTACTAGTTTGGACAGGCTGCCCAGCAAAGGACAAATGAATGGGTAGTTTATTCATTAGTGTCTGTGGTAGTTCAGGATTGGAATGTCGATTTTCCAGTTGTCGTATAGAAAAGAAAAACAATTCCCTATGTGGATTCACTGAAGCAGTGAAGAGACATGCCAGAAAATGGGGGGAACTGAAGGGTTACATGTCTTACATCAGTTGTCCAAGTGCCTTTGAATGATACTTCCAGGATTGCTGAATGGAAATCAGTTTTGCAATCTTGAACAAACATCTACAGATGCTTTTTGTTTCCATTCTCTTTGCTAAATGGAACTCATTGATAAAGAAACAGGTGAAATTTTTTTACAACCAGTTTTGTAGTTCAGATTTCTCCTGCATATTTCTCCCATTTTAGCTATCTTTTGGTTTCCAATCCCAGCATTTTGTGAGAGGATTTGAGCTGACTGTGAGCAAGACTACTGTTGCGATTATTTTCTGTCCCTTGAAGGAAGAAGACAAACAAGTAATACTTCCTCTATTCAGTTCTGCTGTGAATTTCAAACACTTTTTATGACTGAAATCCTTTTGAATAATGTCCTAGTAGAGCAGAAACAGTGCCTTAGTTAGACAAGTGATAATATTTGCCTGTATGCTTGGAGCAAGGTGAGGACATACTATCTAAAATACTTGACAATAGAAGATTAGTGAATAGATTATTATGTTTATTTTTAATAAGTGTTGCCAAGCAGCAAGGGATGAAAGCCGTCCATTTACTGCTGCAATGCTGTGGTGACAGCCATGCTGCAATAGCGTGGCTGAAAATTCCTCAGGGTAGGCAGAAAGCCTAGCCATTATAGCTTTCATGAAAATACATGCAGTGTAAATGGACAGCCATGCTACTATAACTTGGCTGGAAAAAAACTCAGTCTAGATAGACAGCTGGGCTGCCATAAGAGGGTTGAAATATTGTGTAGACAGACAGTCATGCTAGTGTAGCTTGGCTGAGAGGTGCTACAGTGAAGACAGCCAGCCTTGGTGCTGCAGGACTTGGCCGACAGTGCTGTCAGCCATGTCAGTGCAGATGTACATGTGCCAGATTTTTTTCACTTGGCTGGTAGTACCGGCAGCCTTGTCAGTGCAGATGTAGATGTGCCAGGTTTTTTCACTTTTTGTCACTCCACCTTGTTTACTCGCCTCCTCTCTTTTGCCAATAGCTGGGGGAGTTCTTTTTTGTGTGGTTGTGATCTGGTATTGTTTGTTACATGTTCATCCCAGTTTTTATTTGTCTTGTGCTTGTGAGAAGGGGCAGATTTTATGACTAAGCATAGTGTGACTGTCGTTGAGGCACCCCGAAGCACTGGACTTGCATTCCATCCACTGTGTCAGGGATTGTCGCATGGTTTCTGCGGTTCACATGTATCATGTGTAAATAGGTGGGTTGTTAACAACTATTTCAAGTTCCAGTGGGCTGCCATTGGATGTTGGTGAGGCTGTGCAAAATAAAGCTGTGGTGTCGACATGTTGAGAGTTGGTCTTCTTTTTAGTTGTTTTCCATTTGTCTCTTTCCACCAAGGCCTCAAAGAATACACATTGTTGTCTCGTTCTTCTTTACTAGTCTTAACTCAATTTTGGACTTTTCAACAACTGAAGTTGCAGATTATTCAACAAACTCAACAATTTAACTACGACAGCAGAAATGTTGTTGTTGAAAAATTGGTATTTGTACGTTATTGTGTGATTTATTTTTGAAGATAATGTATAAACTCCATTTTATTTCTTAAACTGTTTACCGAGTGCACAGCCATAGAATGCCAGCAGGAAAGTAAGTTTTAGAGGCAAATCATTCAAAATTAAGGTAGATTATTAATGTATATATACATGTGTATATTGCCAAGTTGTGTTTTTTCATGGTGATGAGACAAGTTTTGATTCAAATGTTCATAGAAAACGGTTAAAAGGTGAAATTTGATACCTAATGAGTTTCTTTATCACGTGGATGCTCACATCCTATCAACAAGTCTTCCAGACACACTTGCAGTTCAGGCTCTTCTGACAGTGTCAGCATGTCACTTTTGCTGTACACAATGGTAGCATTTCAAACATTTGCAGAGGATTTGAAGTTAAGGGGGGAGGAGGTAAAGAAGAGAAAGGCTTATGATATTGTAAGGATTTTAATTCTATGTTATGTAAATGGAAACTAGTATACAAAGAAACTGCCTTATGATGATTATTTATAATGATGAATCCGAAACATCCCGGACAATAAATATGAAGATATTTTAAAAATAAAACACTTGTATAAATGTGAACTCCTCAAACACAACTGAAAATGAAGTAAATCAGAATGAAACTTCCACGGTGCAGTTTTTGGCAACACTGTATACAGGCAAACAATGGAACTGCTTGCAAACTTGCCACCATCTACCAGAAACGGAAATCATCTTTGAGGTTGGCATGGCTGAAGAAGTTATTTCCCCGACAGCAAAGATGGTCAACAATGTACACTAGGTAAATGCCTCAACTCCTTAATGAGAAATGACATCCATGGTGATGCTATTAATCCCCATGCACCCACCCACCCTTAGAACAAAGATAAAACCAATGCAAGAAATCAAGCATGTGTTTGCAGAATGTGTGCTATGATGCCTGCTACTTGGGGCAAATAGGTTGGATAAGCTCATCCATTGGGGAAAAAACAAAAACAAACAAAAAATATGGAATGAACTATTTACAAAATGCAACAGGACACGGAGAAACAAATGCCAGACAGATGAAAATGGAAGGCAGAGGAGCAGGTCAGAAACTTCAGGAATAGCGATTTGCAGAACTCTGCAAATACAAGGAAAGAAAGGAATGGAAAAGAGCAGTTGCTATACCACACAAGTGAGAGCTATGTCATCAAAGAAAAACTGATCTGGATCAAAGTACTATTTACAGACATGGAACAAGAACAATTGGCAATGTTGTGCATGCCTTCAACTAAGCACATTGAGTTTTTACAATATAATGTAGGCCTACTTGTTAGCCATCATTGTTATCTACTGATATAATAATCCTCAAAATAGCAGCCTTGGAGAAAATGTCATTCTCTCAATGTATGAACAATGCTAATACTCAGAGCTATGTGTTCTACATGCATTTTCTGTATGAATTTCGTAAGGACTTTTCCAACTACACTGCAACATTTTCCCCTGTTAATGACCAATTTAACTCTCTTCCATTCTCTGAGATTTCCCTCCCACATTCTTGCTGTGCATAAAGGTTGCTGATGAAAATCTTTTGTTAAAATAGTGTTTTTTAACATTCGGCATGTATCTACATGCCTTACAATTTTCTATGCAATACTGGGGGGGATGTTTATTATGAAACATATCTAAAGGAGACAGATGGAAGGAAGTGAGTTGAAACTTTGAATTTCCATTTCCACACAACTTGTGCTCTTATTCCACATCCAGGTCCTTTTCAAACACTGAGACATGTGCTTCAAATGTTGCTGAAATTGTCTCAGACACGCACGTTCAGCTGGGGTTCAGTGC
>JAWQFJ010017027.1:0-22500 GCA_034096865.1 Theodoxus fluviatilis | reverse complement strand
GTCCAGCTCCTTGATGACAAGCGCAATCTTCTGCTTGTCCTGCAGCACGATCTTCCGCTTCTTGATCAGGTCATTGTACTGAAACAATGTCACAAACACAGATGAACTGGAGAAAGGTTCAACTGTGCAACTCCAGTGCCTAGCTGTAATGGCCAGGATGCAACCCACTGGAACCGACACACGAGTGCAGCGCCAGAGAGCACTCAGACAGGGGTGCTGAGGACGGAAACTGAGTAATCAACCAAAACTAACAGAGCATTCCTTGCACAGACAGAGAATGCAATCAAAGTGCTCACATTGAACCTCCAGCTGACCCTTGTCACTTTTGTGTCAGCTACGCAGTTAATTTCAATGGTATCCCTTACAGTCTTCTCTGATCTTATCCTTTCAAGACTGAAATGCTAGCAGTAGTTATAACTTATAGAGCTAAATAGTTCTTCAGACCAGACAAGGAAGCTTAATAAATATGAACACAAAATTGCTCTATGTGATCCAACATCCACTGTTTGTGTTGTGCCAACATGAAAGACTGTGCCATAGGAAAGCTAGTTAAAGATGGGAAAAGAGGGTTGCAATTTAGCTGACCTGTTGTCTCTTTCATTCTGTTAGAAGACTGATGACTACACACTACACATCTGTTTCTCCACTTTGCCCAGCATGTTCATGGCACGCATATTGACAGACTTGGAGGGTTGCAATTTAGCTGACCTGTCGTCTCTTTCATTCAGTTAGAAGACTGATGACTACACACTACACACCTGTTCCTCCACTTTGCCCAGCATGTTCATGGCACGCATATTGACAGACTTGGACAGCTTGTCCTTGGTGGATGTCAGCTTGGCGATGCGACGCTCTGCCTCACGCGGGTCGTTGGCCTGGAAGTCATAGGCGGTGTGGGGCTGGCCAAAGTAGCGCCGCTCCTCTGCAATCCAGTCGTAGTGGTGCAACATATACTCCACCTGTGCACAGTAGGGGACAGTCTGTGAGGAAATACTGAAGAAATCACTGCTCTCATTAGCCAAAGAACTGTCACAAAAAAGCACATGTGTAGGTGAAGAAGCCTTTCAATGGGGTAATCAGAAAACTGTAGCATTTAGATACAGCATTGGTGACATACATCCCATGAAGGGCCCAGGTAGCAAATATAATGGATAGCATGAATAGGTGCCAGGCCAAAATGTCAGTTGTTCACATTCAACAGCATTTATCTCAAGGCACCAATAGCGTCTTGAATACATTCTAAACTTGTGACATACTGTGTTGGACTTAGAGAGAATCATTTAAGTTGAGATATTCATTACAAATATGGAGAAATTTAACCAAGTCAGTCAAAGCTCTAAATTTACTTCTAACCCAAGAACCAAGGAAGGCATGCTCATCTTGAAATCTGAGACGGTGGGAAGGCCATTTTGCTTTCCTATTTGCAACTCACACAACATGAAGCCACTCTGTCCAAGAAAACTCATCCATCTGAGGGTGCCTCTAGGGGGGGTGCCTCTAGGGGTTGGGGGTGGGAACAGACCCACCACATCTCCCCTTACTATTTGTAACAGGCAAATCCTTTAAAGAATGGGGATTTCATTCCTCTTCCTCTCAACAGCTCTAGTACATTTGCAGCTGATGGCCTTATGTAGCCTGCATGGGCTGACAGGGTGTAAACCTTCACTTTCATCCTCACCTTACTTGGAGGTATTTTCCTCACCTGTTTGGCAGAGTCTCTGGTGGCGCCCTCGTGCTTGATGATCTTGTGCTCCATTTCCTGAATGTTCACTTCATGGCTGTTGCTCTCCTTCTGGTGCCCACGCAGCTGGGCAGCCATTTCGCCCAGCTTCTTGTCACAAGCCCTCAACACCTCACGCTGCTCGTTCAGCTTGTCCTGGGCGTCCTTCACAGCGGTCTGCAGAATCATGGGTACTTAGAGTGAAATCTCCAAGCAGAGTGCACTGTTCGGCTGCTGGTGAAGAAAACTAGCTCCACTACATGAAAATACCTATTTCATGAATTTAATCTGTCCTTGCTTAGTGATCCCTGCTTCTTGAATGGGTCAAACATGTGCCAAAGAAGGAAACTATCTTCCCTCATAACATGAAATACTCTTACACATTGTAAGGAATTGTGATCCGTTAATATCTTGGCCAAGAAATTTCTTCTTAATTTCCTACAGACAAAAACACCTTTACTAAGCACGCTGGAACCAGAACAAACAACTACCAAGAAGGAGGGGTGTACCTTGGTGATCTTCATGTCATCCTGCACCGTCTTGACCTCGTCCTCAAAGGCAGCAATGGCTTCCTCTGTGGTCTTGAGCTGTGCCTCGTAGCTGGCCGTCTCCTTCTGCAGCTCCTCCGCCTCAAGACGAAGACTGTCCAAGGCCTGTCACCAGCATAGAGACCACACAGCTTTACTGATGTTTCCCAAGGTGTTTTGATAATCTGCCCTATGCTTTCAATCAGTAGTTCCTCCTACATCCTTATAATTATTGCCCATCTGTCTGAAGGCTTCCAATACTGTCAGTGGTCATCCCATAGCAGTCAAAAGAATTTTCCAAGTTGTTATTAGCCTCCCATTCCATGTCAGTCGTCTTTCCCCTTGTATCAGCATGCATCATTCAGATGCCCGAGAACTTCCCTCATCTGTCACCAGTCCTACACTTGTTGACAAATGTGCCTCAGATTATGGAAATCATTCATCACCCAAAGCAAACAACCTTCACCAGTCATTCTTAGTGCTCAAAGACCATCTCTCAGTTCCAACAGAAAGCAGTCTTCTCTCTGCTCTTCATCCCATGCAATTCTCCATAAGTCTTAGAAACTGGACAGGTATGAAGTGCTCTAGTCCAGGGGTTAGTGCTACGGAGCAGCTTCTTGCAGTTCGCTGGTGTGACAATGGAAGCTGCATGGGTCCTAGGGTTTCATTCTCAAGCCATTCTGTGAACCCGAGTCAGTTCGCAATGGCACAGTTCGCAATGAATGCGTAATAGACTTGACCCTTCGCATTACAGCATTGCAGAAAAAAAGTTTGTTCTGATACTATTTTTTCTCCACTTTTTACAGAAATCATTCAGATGTCAAAACTTGTTTCCATTTCAACACAAACATTTTATTTTATCAAATAAACGCTTGTTTATTGCCTCAACAAGAGTAAGTTAAGAGTTTCGTGCGAAATAGTCTTAGAACTACTTTAACGGCTTACGTCAGGGAGAAGAGTGCTATCCCACAAGCCTCTTGTGTGACCCTCATTTGCATATTTCGGATGAAAACCTTCCATCACGTGATGTCAACTGGGCTAGAGACTTTTGCTGGTAGGCGAAGTCTCTAGTGAACTAGAATGCCTCAGGCCAAGCGATTGACTTGCATTGCCTGCTCCCTCCCCTTGGTAGAACTGGGTACCTGTGCAGGCAGTGATGGCACACCCCTGTGCAAGCCACTTTCTACACAGCTGTGACTGTGAGCAACACTAGGTTGGGACACTCCCCAGGGAGCAGAGACGGTGACTATCTGTGTATGCCCTTTCTGTCACTGTCTTTGTTGGCGAAAGGTTGACCATGCATCCCAATTACCAGGAGTAAGGTGTAATGTAGCTTGAGCCCTAAATATGGATCATAAGTCACTATATACAACCGACCTTACCTTTACAAACATGCAGTTCACATCATGAACACCAGTGCACAAGAGAGCAAAACTTATTTTGCAAATTAAAAAAAATCTACAATATCTTTTCTAAGAACATCAGCCACACTTACAGCAGACTTTCTGCATCAGACAACTGTGCCTAGTTTCTTCAGGCAAGAACAGGCTGGTGTAAACATGTGTCAACATTTGATAACCATCTGCAGATGCAAAGGATATCAATTGTTGACACATGTTGACACCGGCCTGCACAGTACTTGCAAAAGGCTTGCCTCTATGGGACTTGCACCAGCTTCCTTCTCCTCACCTGCAGCATCTCCTTGCTCTTCTTGCTGGACTCCTCCATGCGGGCCTTGGAGTCCTTGACCTCCGACTCCGCCGCCTTCAGCTCCTTCTCCCTCACCGCCTTGGCGTTCTTCATCTTGTCCTCCAGCTCCTCCACCTTCTTGGTGGCCCTGGCCTGCGTCTCTTTTGCTGCCTTCAGCACCGCCTCTTGCTCGTCTGGTGACAGAGGTAATTGTGTTACTTTTGCTGCCTTCAGCACCGCCTCTTGCTCGTCTGGTGACAGAGGTAATTGTGTTACAGATGCTGCCTTCAGCACTGCCTCTTGCTCGTCTGGTGACAGAGGTAATTGTGTTACAGATGCTGCCTTCAGCACTGCCTCTTGCTCGTCTGGTGACAGAGGTAATTGTGTTACAGATGCTGCCTTCAGCATCGCCTCTTGCTTGTCTGGTGACAGAGGTCATTGTGTTACAGATGCTGCCTTCAGCACCGCCTCTTGCTCGTCTGGTGACAGAGATAATTGTGTTACAGATGCTGCCTTCAGCACTGCCTCTTGCTCGTCTGGTGACAAAGGTAAGTGTTACATATGCAATTGTGTTACAGATGCTGCCTTCAGCACCGCCTCTTGCTCGTCTGGTGACAGAGGTCATTGTGTTAAAGATGCTGCCTTCAGCACCGCCTCTTGCTTGTCTGGTGACAGAGGTAATTGTGTTACAGATGCTGCCTTCAGCACCGCCTCTTGCTCGTCTGGTGACAGAGGTAATTGTGTTACAGATGCTGCCTTCAGCACCGCCTCTTGCTTGTCTGGTGACAGAGGTAATTGTGTTACAGATGCTGCCTTCAGCATCGCCTCTTGCTTGTCTGGTGACAGAGGTAATTGTGTTACAGATGCTGCCTTCAGCACCGCCTCTTGCTCGTATGGTGACAAGACAGAGGTAATTGTGTTACAGATGCTGCCTTCAGCACCGCCTCTTGCTTGTCTGGTGACAGAGGTAATTGTGTTACAGATGCTGCCTTCAGCACCGCCTCTTGCTTGTCTGGTGACAGAGGCAATTGTGTTACAGATGCTGCCTTCAGCACCGCCTCTTGCTCGTCTGGTGACAAGACAGAGGTAATTGTGTTACAGATGCTGCCTTCAGCACCGCCTCTTGCTTGTCTGGTGGCAAGACAGAGGTAATTGTGTTACAGATGCTGCCTTCAGCACTGCCTCTTGCTTGTCTGGTGACAAGACAGAGGTAATTGTGTTACAGATGCTGCCTTCAGCACCGCCTCTTGCTCATCTGGTGACAAGACAGAGGTAATTGTGTTACAGATGCTGCCTTCAGCATCGCCTCTTGCTTGTCTGGTGGCAAGACAGAGGTCATTGTGTTACAGATGCTGCCTTCAGCACCGCCTCTTGCTCGTCTGGTGACAGAGGTAATTGTGTTACAGATGCTGCCTTCAGCACCGCCTCTTGCTTGTCTGGTGACAGAGGTAATTGTGTTACCGATGCTGCCTTCAGCACCGCCTCTTGCTTGTCTGGTGGCAAGACAGAGGTAATTGTGTTACAGATGCTGCCTTCAGCACCGCCTCTTGCTTGTCTGGTGACAAGACAGAGGTAATTGTGTTACAGATGCTGCATGTATGTTTTCAAAAGATAAAGATAGTTAATATTTGGACATCAGACTGTTGACGTTAGATTAATTTCTAATGCAGAAGATGAAGAGTGCTGTGATCCTAAGTCTACTAATCTACACTGAAAACACTTAAGAGAAAGTGATGAGCATATGAGAGAGCAAGAGAGAGAGAGAGGGGGGTGGGGGTAGGGGGGTGCCCTAGGGCAAGACTGACAGACCAACAGACAGTGAGAAAGACAGTCACACAAGTCAGAGTGACACACACACACAGAGACAGAGAGAGAGAGAGAGAGAGAGAGAGAGAGAGAGAGAGAGAGAGAGAGAGAGAGAGAGAGAGAGAGAGAGAAACATACAGAAGCAAAGGAGGAGGACAGAGAAAAAAAGAATTGTAAAGTTTAACATATGACATTAGCTAATCAAAATGAGAATGCATGACAGAAGGACACAATGAAGTCTTGGCTTCGACCACTGATTGGGAAAGAATGATGTGCTGGGTGGTGGGGTGGGGGTGGGGGTGGGCGTGGGGGGGTGGTGGTGGTGGTGGGGTGGTGAAATAAAGAAAATGGGCACTGACCTATGGCTGCCTGCATCTTGTTGATTTCCTCCAGCTGCTGGTGGTGACTGCTTTGCTCCATGCGCATCTTCACCAGCTGATGCTCCTGGACTTTCAGGTCGTACTGCTGCTTCAGTTGTGTGTACCTACAGCCATGCATAGGAAGGTGTTCTGACTGTAAGCTCTCAAACTGCTGCTTCAGTTGTGTGTACCTACAGCCATGCATAGGAAGCAGTTCTGACAAGCTCTCTCAAACTGCTGCTTCAGTTGTGTGTACCTACAGCCATGCATAGGAAGCAGTTCTGCAAGCTCTCTCAAACCATCTCACAATGGCACAAGAAAACAAGAGGGCAGGCAAACCTTTTCACTTAAAAAATGAAAATGAAAGGGGGACTGACAGAAAAGAAAGGAAAAAAAAGAAAAACAGAAGGACAGAAGAAAGGAAGAAAGACTATTAAAACAAAATAAAAAAGGCAGAAGTAGAGAATGAAATAAAGAGAACAAACAAGATTGATGACACTATGAGACTCATGCAAAATTTTTCAAATACGTGCACTTAATAGAAGGAAACTGCAAATCAATCCAAAATGTTCTGTAAACCTATGATGATAATGATAAATACAGTATACAATCTGATCTTACAATGCCTTGGAAAATACTGAAAAAAACACTATACAGGTACAGCTGGAGAAGGTTAATTAGAGCACTCCACTGCCTCTGCGGAAGGCCAGACACACTCCTGGAAAAGGAGACAGTTGACACGACAAGACAGACTGTCACTGGGCGACTGACTTCTCTGCCATTTTGCGGAGAGACTCCAGCTCCTTCTCCACAGTTGCCAGCTGCCTCTCTTTCTCGTCCAGCAGGTCGTACACTTCCTTCAGCTCCTGCAGCTTGGCGAGGATGGAGATGGTGGAGGCTCGGGCACCTGCAGATCAAGAAACCTCTCTTCAGTACTGATTTCAAACTTCATACAGATTGTTCTTGAAGATGCACAGACTCATGATGGTGTTACAGCAATGGGATCATAACTTTTATGAATATCAAGTGCTTAATGCAGTTTAGCCCTCGAAGTGAAGCTTATACCTGCTCATACACAGTGCACTTCCAGAAAAAGATGTCTGGAAGCCTCAGTTCAGATATACTGAAATGTTCTTGAGTTTTGTTTTTTCAAAACTGTTCCAAACTGGATTTGAATGAACAGGACAAACATAGAAAAGCTTCAAGATATCAGGCTAATGTTTTCCTTTGAAGGATTTGCCTGAAAATTTGGCTAAAATCTCAGAATCATGTCCTGAGATATACTGAGATGTAGGAGTAAGCTATTTTTTGTAGAGCTCCCCCAGGAAAATTATTAGTCACAGCCAGGACTGAACACCGACCTCCAGTGAGCATGCCAGCAGGGTCGAAGGAGTCTCCGTCCAGGGTGACAGACCTCTTCTGCACCCTCTCGTCAAAGGTCACCTTCTTGGCCAGGTCCATGCTGGGGCAGACGAAGCTGCTTCCAAATACGTACTCCATGGCAGGCTTTGTGACTGGGTCATACTCAATCAGCGACAGCGCCGTGTGCACATTGGGTTTCCCTACCTGTGTGGTGGGCAGACACCAGATCTTCATTTACATCAAGCTTGAGTCAGGGGTCATTTGAAAGCAGTTGTGCTTATAGTACACCTGTTCCCATTCTGGGTTCAAGGCTTTCCATACACAATGCATGATGTCTATATATCACAGAGGTAGTCCATATGAGGTCATTATATTCGCAAAGCAATTTTCTGCCACTACAAGAGAGGAAGAGGTTTTTTTTAAACAGGAAAAAGTGGAAAACACATGGAAGAGTAACTGGATGGATTTATAAACATGCTCTAGCAACAAACTAGTCACTGAAACTTGTATCCATCCTCAAGACACTACACTATATGCATCCACCAATCAACACCGGAAAAAATCAACACCCAGCCTCGATTCACCTCCCCTTCTAGCAAAACCTTCTTTTGACAGGTTATATCATTACTGTGGCTTGATTTGATTCTTACATGACAGAACCTGTGGGACCTGGCAAAGGACAGGACAGCACCAGAAATCTAATGACATGTATTTTCTGCATTGACTTCACCCATTCTACACACCAAGAACGCACATCAGGTGCACAGCTTCACTTCAGACTCACCAGACTCTCGGCACGCTTCACCACCTCCGGCTCAATGACCCAGGAGGAGATCTTGTTGATGGGGATGAAGGTGTAGCGCCGCTTCAGCTCTCCTTTCTCCAGAATCTTCTTCCCCGTCACCTCAGTGTCCACCACCACGTTGTACAGCTGTCCAGGACGAGCAAGAGAAGTATTTCTTACAATGGTGTTCATTTACATCCTCTGAGCAGGTCCATTCCCCATGATGTTTAGGAATGTCTCTTTATAGAAATGTCTCCCACAGAAAGCATCTGACTGGCTGAACAACTCTGCATTCAGAAATGCTTGAGTGACACAGCTCATATAATAGAAGTACAGCTTCTTTGGCAAACATATCCCCACCCCCCACCCCAAATTCATATGATTGATCCAGTTACTTTCTACTACAACAGTCCAACATACAAACTGCTAGTCATATAACATTACCAGTGTTTCTCTCTTTTTGGGGTTTGTTTTGATCCAGTTACTTTCTGCCACAACAGTCCAACATAGAAACAGCTACAGTCTTACAAGTTACAACATTTTCTCATTTTTCTTTTCTTTGTTTTGGTTTGTTTTGATGACTTTCTTGTCGCATAATAATGTGACAGTGTCCTTACTGACACTTTTCACTATTTGCCCTGTAACCTTCAACACCCAACACAGCACTTCACACAGCCAGGTGACATGCCTCCTCACCTTGCTGCCTGCTGCCACCTCAAGGGCCGTGGAGTAAACAGTGTCCTTGACCTTTACCAGCTTGCAGACCAGACCTTTGACCCGGTTCCTGTCAAAGTTCTTCTCAGGATCCTTGTAGTCAAAACTCAGCTGCGGAGACCTGTCAGTAGGAGACAGCACAGAAATCAACACCATGGCAAACATCGGCCTGTTGCTTAATGAAATGTGGGAAAAGTCGTGCAAGTATAGGGGTAAAAACAGCTAGAAAAGAAAAGGAAAACAGACAAAAATCTTACCATAGAATACATATGAAAATAAAATACTTGTTTTTCACACTTGACAGGAATGCACAGAAATGAAACAGGAATTTTCATTACACCTGTCAAAGCTTGTGGAGTGGATTAGCTGGAGCTAATGAAAGTGAATATAATGGAATTTGGGGCTATGGAAAGTTGACTGTGGATATGCATTTAGAAGATTTTGAAAACATGATCCCTGATTCATCTGCCTCCACGTGACTGTCAGTGAAACATTCCAAACACATGTGGGCAAATATCAAGCACTGCAGCCCTCAATCCTTGTCCTAACACTAGGCTCTTGTCACAGAAAGCATGTCAGTGCATGCAGCCAAGAATCCAGGTCAAGAATAGTAGGAAATCAATGCAGAATGCACTAAATGACTTCCAGAGAAAAAATGTTTACGGAAAATGACACCATTTACTGCCATAAATGTACAGATCGAGGCACTTGAAACAGGGACCACACAGTACATCAAAACCCTTCAAGTTCAAGTCACATGTTGCACAGGCCGGCGGAGCTGCTGGAGCAGGCACCAAAAGCTCTGCACCCTCGGGTTCCAGCTATGAGAGTTGTATTGAGCAGCAGCTGCATCATGAGAAATGCCACACCAGTAAAGGAGTACCAGGGTGTCTGGGAGAGAGAGAGATTCACCTGGCCTCCATCAGGCAGGGATGAAAACAGTGAATGGAAAAAAAAGAGGAAACTTGGCCGGGGTCCAGGGGCCGCCTAGGCCCCGGTGGGGTGCAGGGGCAACGCCCCGCTGGGGAGCCAGGGGGGCAACGCCCCCCGCCGAAATTTGTTTATGCTATTTATAAGTGCTGAGAAGGCATTTCCTAGCAATTCAAGTACAAATTCAGACAACAAGAGCAAATGTCAAAATCTGCTTATGAAAGGTGCTGAAAACTATAATTTATATTCTAAACTTTCAGACATTACTTCCTACATGACAAAATCAGCTGTCTGAATATTGGTTATTTAAAAAAATCCCTTGTGAAAAGTGCACCAGGAAGTTTTTTCAACAACTAGTACAGTACAAACACTTGTCAACATCATGCCAAAAATTTGAAGTTGTGTTACCTCCGCATCATTTATTCATATCACTCCTGAAACTTGACATCTCACAAAGTCTACAACAAGTCCACTGTAGATCTCGATGACAGCAGCAATGCCACTGTGCGATGTTCGCCCACGCTTGTGCCAGCTCCCATCGAACGAAACTGCAATATCTAGACGTCCTTCTGGAGTTGGCTGACTAATTTTCAACTGCAAGTACATCAGTCGAACCTGTTCAGCTGCCTCCTGAAGGTGCCTATCAGCAGCCCGATGAACTCCTGAATGCAGCGTCTTCTGGTAGAGCTGCCATGTCTTCAGATGCATGGGTGGGGGCATGTTCATGAGAGCGAAAAATCGTCTCAGTTGGGTGAACCCAATCCCAATGGAGGTGGCAGCAACGACGAGACGACGGTTGATGTCATAGCCATTGTGCAGAGTACCTGTCTTTGGTGAGGTCCTGACCGCCGTAATGGTGTTCCCACATGCTGAGCAGAACACTTTCAGCTTGCTCGCTGATCCAAACATCGCCGACTGATTTTGGTCACTGTTAACGGCTGGTCACAATCTCGGCAGCGGAACACGGAGACGAGCTTGTTCATCATGCTCATGCTGACGATCACGTTCTCGTCATCACCTACTGGCTCTCTTGTCTCGCTCTTGAAACGACGAAGTTTCTTGGCACTGGTAGGGACAGATTCTGACGACGAGGAGGCGATTGCTTTCGCAACATCAGCTGCGCCAGAAGCAGATTCGATAAACGTGAGTGCCGAGGTTGCCGAATCACTACTAGCGAGAGGTGCATCTTCGGTCGAAGTAGAACTAGAAGCAAGCGCTGTCGATTCTCGAGCTCCGGATCGCCGCTCGCACGTGGTGCGGTGTCGATCGAAACAGAAGCGATCACTGTCGAATTCTCCGCTCTGGAGCCTGTTGACAAGTCTACCGTTGTCTTCCTTTTTTTCTTCGGCTTTTCCCCAAATTTATGCAGCGTAGCAAACTTCTTTGCATCCCTTCTCGGCATTCTTGCACTTGGTTGATTGATACTAAAGACGCCGTGCGTTCCTTATGTCGAAAAGAGCCGAAGCTAGTTTCGGCAACAGCCGGAACAGCCGACGAAGCTAGCTTCGGCTGTTTCCGTTCATCAATTCGGCCACGATCACGCTCTGCGAACGGGTTAAGCGACCAATCAGAGCAAAGGATAGACAGAGGCTTCTCTTTTAAAGCGTTTCATTGGTTCAGACTAGTTTCCGATTTCTGCTTCGTGTGCTTTAAGCAGATTTGCACGATTGGCCGAGGCATCAAAATGGCTACCCATCAGCCGGTGCGGTTCAACCTAACCCCCCCCCCTAAAAAATTTCTCAACGGATTTACACGAATCTCGAGAGTGACCAAATTGGTCATCAAATCCGAGGAAATCCTCGGATCCGCGGAAAATTTTCATCCCTGATCAGGGTGTCTGGGAGAGAGAGAGATTCACCTGGCCTCCATCAGGGTGTCTGGGAGAGAGAGAGAGATTCACCTGGCCTCCATCAGGGTGTCTGGGAGAGAGAGAGAGAGATTCACCTGGCCTCCATCAGGGTGTCTGGGAGAGAGAGAGAGAGATTCACCTGGCCTCCATTAAAGGAGTACCAGGGTGTCTGGGAGAGAGAGAGAGATTCACCTGGCCTCCATGGTCTCTTGCTTCTCACGCAGTGCTTGGACTTCCTGGGTCAGGGTGCGCCGGTCACCGGCCAGCTTCTCTGCCCGGCCCTCCTCATAACCAAGCTTCTTCATCTCTGCCTGGAAGCAAGAGAAAGAAAATGGAAGCATGTAAACGCATTAGCACTACAGACTTTCTGGGTAAAGGATAGTTCAATGTCTCCATGCAGTCACCAATTTGAATCTTTAAGTTTTAACCTCTTGAATTCTTCTCCGCATGAAGTGTAATGGTTGACTTTAGGATACCAACTTTTAAAAAGATGATTTAGTTCCTGGATATGAAAATCTATTGAATGCAAAAGAACAATAAATGGCTGCAATTCAACCACTAGGATTACCCGAGAACTGGAGCAGGGACTTAGAGGGTAAGTTGTCATGTAAATTGTAATCCACACAGGACATAGTACATATTTTCCATTTTGTCAGCTTCAAACTTCCCTAAGTATTGTTTTTTATTGCATTATGGAAGATACCATGTGCAAGCCACAACATTTTTAAAACCAAATTTATGATACAACATCAGTGCTACATCATGCATAATACCTGCTCATCCCAGACTATCCTGAGAACAAATTCCCTACACTGGACTAGAGCATTGCCAAGCAAGTAAAGACCTCAGTGAGGCAACATTTTCTTCAGCGATTAGCCTACCTCAACTTTCTACATGTCTACCTGGCCAAGCTTCACACAGTGCCATATATACACCCTGTCCCCACTTTCCCAGTAGTCTCTTTGGGTGCTTGGGGCTGTCCCTGCCTGAGCTACTGGAGCACCCTGGCTGAGCTACCCTGGCTGAGCTACTGGAGCACCCTGGCTGATCTACTGGAGCACCCTGGCTGAGCTACTGGAGCACCCTGGCTGAGCTACTGGAGCACCCTGGCTGAGCTACTGGAGCACCCTGGCTGATCTACTGGAGCACCCTGGCTGAGCTACTGGAGCACCCTGCCTGAGCTACTGGAGCACCCTGGCTGAGCTACTGGAGCACCCTGGCTGAGCTACTGGAGCACCCTGCCTGAGCTACTGGAGCACCCTGCCTGAGCTACTGGAGCACCCTGGCTGAGCTACTGGAGCACCCTGGCTGAGCTACTGGAGCACCCTGGCTGAGCTACTGGAGCACCCTGCCTGAGCTGCTGGAGCACCCTGGCTGAGCTACTGAAGCACCCTGCCTGAGCTGCTGGAGCACCCTGCCTGAGCTACTGGAGCACCCTGGCTGAGCTACTGGAGCACCCTGCCTGAGCTGCTGGAGCACCCTGCCTGAGCTACTGGAGCACCCTGCCTGAGCTACTGGAGCACCCTGGCTGAGGTACTGGAGCACCCTGGCTGTGCTACTGGAGCACCCTGCCTGAGCTACTGGAGCACCCTGGCTGAGCTACTGGAGCACCCTGGCTGAGCTACTGAAGCACCCTGGCTGAGCTACCGGAGCACCCTGCCTGAGCTACTGGAGACTGCCTGAGCTACTGGAGACTGCCTGAGCTACTGGAGACTGCCTGAGCTACTGGAGCACCCTGGCTGAGCTACTGGAGCACCCTGGCTGAGCTACTGGAGCACCCTGCCTGAGCTACTGGAGACTGCCTGAGCTACTGGAGACTGCCTGAGCTACTGGAGCACCCTGGCTGAGCTACTGGAGCACCCTGGCTGAGCTACTGGAGCACCCTGGCTGAGCTACTGGAGACTGCCTGAGCTACTGGAGACTGCCTGAGCTACTGGAGCACCCTGGCTGAGCTACTGGAGACTGCCTGAGCTACTGGAGCATCCTTGCTGAGCTACTGGAGCACCCTGGCTGAGCTACTGGAGCACCCTGGCTGAGCTACTGGAGCACCCTGGCTGAGCTACTGGAGCACCCTGGCTGAGCTACTGGAGCACCCTGCCTGAGCTACTGGAGCACCCTGGCTGAGCTACTGGAGCACCCTGGCTGAGCTACTGGAGCACCCTGGCTGAGCTACTGGAGCACCCTGGCTGAGCTACTGGAGCACCCTGCCTGAGCTACTGGAGCACCCTGGCTGAGCTACTGGAGCACCCTGGCTGAGCTACTGGAGCACCCTGGCTGATCTACTGGAGCACCCTGGCTGAGCTACTGGAGCACCCTGCCTGAGCTACTGGAGCACCCTGCCTGAGCTACTGGAGACTGCCTGAGCTACTGGAGCATCCTTGCTGAGCTACTGGAGCACCCTGGCTGAGCTACTGGAGCACCCTGGCTGAGCTACTGGAGCACCCTGGCTGAGCTACTGGAGCACCCTGCCTGAGCTACTGGAGCACCCTGCCTGAGCTACTGGAGCACCCTGGCTGAGCTACTGGAGCACCCTGCCTGAGCTACTGGAGCACCCTGCCTGAGCTACTGGAGCACCCTGGCTGAGCTACTGGAGCACCCTGCCGGAGCTACTGGAGCACCCTGCCTGAGCTACTGGAGACTGCCTGAGCTACTGGAGCACCCTGGCTGAGCTACTGGAGCACCCTGCCTGAGCTACTGGAGACTGCCTGAGCTGCTGGAGCACCCTGCCTGAGCTACTGGAGCACCCTGGCTGAGCTACTGGAGCACCCTGGCTGAGCTACTGGAGCACCCTGGCTGAGCTACTGGAGCACCCTGCCTGAGCTACTGGAGACTGCCTGAGCTACTGGAGCACCCTGCCTGAGCTACTGGAGCACCCTGCCTGAGCTACTGGAGACTGCCTGAGCTGCTGGAGCACCCTGCCTGAGCTGCTGGAGCACCCTGGCTGAGCTACTGGAGCACCCTGGCTGAGCTACTGGAGCACCCTGCCTGAGCTACTGGAGCACCCTGGCTGAGCTACTGGAGCACCCTGGCTGAGCTACTGGAGCACCCTGGCTGAGGTACTGGAGCACCCTGCCTGAGGTAGGGAGCACCCTGCCTGAGGTACTGGAGCACCCTGGCTGAGCTACTGGAGCACCCTGCCGGAGCTACTGGAGCACCCTGCCTGAGCTACTGGAGCACCCTGGCTGAGCTACTGGAGCACCCTGGCTGAGCTACTGGAGCACCCTGCCGGAGCTACTGGAGCACCCTGCCTGAGCTACTGGAGCACCCTGGCTGAGCTACTGGAGCACCCTGGCTGAGCTACTGGAGCACCCTGGCTGAGCTACTGGAGCACCCTGGCTGAGCTACTGGAGCACCCTGGCTGAGGTACTGGAGCACCCTGCCTGAGGTACTGGAGCACCCTGCCTGAGGTACTGGAGCACCCTGGCTGAGCTACTGGAGCACCCTGCCGGAGCTACTGGAGCACCCTGCCTGAGCTACTGGAGCACCCTGGCTGAGCTACTGGAGCACCCTGGCTAAGCTACTGGAGCACCCTGCCGGAGCTACTGGAGCACCCTGCCTGAGCTACTGGAGCACCCTGCCGGAGCTACTGGAGCACCCTGCCGGAGCTACTGGAGCACCCTGCCTGAGCTACTGGAGACTGCCTGAGCTACTGGAGCACCCTGCCGGAGCTACTGGAGCACCCTGCCTGAGCTACTGGAGCACCCTGTCTAAGCTACTGGAGCACCCTGCCTGAGCTACTGGAGCACCTGCCTGAGCTACAGGAGCACCCTGGCTGTGCTACTGGAGCACCCTGCCTGAGCTACTGGAGAACCCTGCCTGAGCTACTGGAGCACCCTGGCTGAGCTACTGGAGCACCCTGGCTGAGCTACTGGAGCACCCTGGCTGAGGTACTGGAGCTCCCTGCCTGAGCTACTGGAGCACCCTGGCTGAGCTACTGGAGCACCCTGGCTGAGCTACTGGAGCACCCTGCCTGAGCTACTGGAGCACCCTGGCTGAGCTACTGGAGCACCCTGCCTGAGCTACTGGAGCACCCTGGCTGAGCTACTGGAGCACCCTGGCTGAGCTACTGGAGACTGCCTGAGCTACTGGAGCACTCTGCCTGAGCTACTGGAGCACCCTGGCTGAGCTACTGGAGCACCCAGGCTGAGCTACTGGAGCACCCTGCCTGAGCTACTGGAGCACCCTGGCTGAGCTACTGGAGCACCCTGCCTGAGCTACTGGAGCACCCTGGCTGAGCTACTGGAGCACCCTGCCTGAGCTACTGGAGCACCCTGGCTGAGCTACTGGAGACTGCCTAGCTACTGGAGCACCCTGGCTGAGCTACTGGAGACTGCCTGAGCTACTGGAGACTGCCTGAGCTACTGGAGCACCCTGCCTGAGCTACTGGAGACTGCCTGAGCTACTGGAGCACCCTGGCTGAGCTACTGGAGCACCCTGGCTGAGCTACTGGAGCACCCTGGCTGAGCTACTGGAGCACCCTGGCTGAGCTACTGGAGACTGCCTGAGTTACTGGAGCAACCTGGCTGAGCTACTGGAGCACCCTGGCTGATCTACTGGAGACTGCCTGAGCTACTGGAGCACCCTGCCTGAGCTACTGGAGCACCCTGGCTGAGCTACTGGAGACTGCCTAGCTACTGGAGCACCCTGGCTGAGCTACTGGAGCACCCTGGCTGAGCTACTGGAGCACCCTGCCTGAGCTACTGGAGCACCCTGCCTGAGCTACTGGAGCACCCTGGCTGAGCTACTGGAGACTGCCTAGCTACTGGAGCACCCTGGCTGAGCTACTGGAGACTGCCTGAGCTACTGAAGACTGCCTAGCTACTGGAGCACCCTGGCTGAGCTACTGGAGACTGCCTGAGCTACTGGAGCACCCTGCCTGAGCTACTGGAGCACCCTGCCTGAGCTACTGGAGACTGCCTGAGCTACTGGAGCACCCTGGCTGAGCTACTGGAGCACCCTGCCTGAGCTACTGGAGACTGCCTGAGCTACTGGAGCACCCTGGCTGAGCTACTGGAGCACCCTGGCTGAGCTACTGGAGCACCCTGGCTGAGCTACTGGAGACTGCCTCAGCTACTGGAGCACCCTGCCTGAGCTACTGGAGCACCCTGGCTGAGCTACTGGAGCACCCTGGCTGAGCTACTGGAGCACCCTGCCTGAGCTACTGGAGCACCCTGCCTGAGCTACTGGAGCACCCTGGCTGAGCTACTGGAGACTGCCTGAGCTACTGGAGCACCCTGCCTGAGCTACTGGAGCACCCTGGCTGAGCTACTGGAGCACCCTGGCTGATCTACTGGAGCACCCTGGCTGAGCTGCTGGAGCACCCTGCCTGAGCTACTGGAGCACCCTGGCTGAGCTACTGGAGCACCCTGCCTGAGCTACTGGAGCACCCTGGCTGAGCTACTGGAGCACCCTGGCTGAGCTACTGGAGCACCCTGGCTGAGCTACTGGAGCACCCTGGCTGAGCTACTGGAGCACCCTGGCTGAGCTACTGGAGCACCCTGGCTGAGCTACTGGAGCACCCTGCCTGAGCTACTGGAGCACCCTGGCTGAGCTACAGGAGCACCCTGCCTGAGCTACTGGAGCACCCTGCCTGAGCTACTGGAGCACCCTGGCTGAGCTACTGGAGCACCCTGCCTGAGCTACTGGAGACTGCCTGAGCTACTGGAGCACCCTGCCTGAGCTACTGGAGACTGCCTGAGCTACTGGAGCACCCTGGCTGAGCTACTGGAGCACCCTGCCTGAGCTACTGGAGCACCCTAGCTGAGCTACTGGAGCACCCTGGCTGAGCTACTGGAGCACCCTGGCTGAGCTACTGGAGACTGCCTGAGCTACTGGAGCACCCTGCCTGAGCTACTGGAGCACCCTGGCTGAGCTACTGGAGCACCCTGGCTGAGCTACTGGAGCACCCTGCCTGAGCTACTGGAGCACCCTGGCTGAGCTACTGGAGCACCCTGGCTGATCTACTGGAGCACCCTGGCTGAGCTGCTGGAGCACCCTGCCTGAGCTACTGGAGCACCCTGGCTGAGCTACTGGAGCACCCTGCCTGAGCTACTGGAGCACCCTGGCTGAGCTACTGGAGCACCCTGCCTGAGCTACTGGAGCACCCTGGCTGAGCTACTGGAGCACCCTGGCTGAGCTACTGGAGCACCCTTACTGAGCTACTGGAGCACCCTGGCTGAGCTACTGGAGCACCCTGGCTGAGCTACTGGAGCACCCTACCTGAGCTACTGGAGCACCCTGCCTGAGCTACTGGAGCAGGCCCCACAAAGCAGCCAGGGGCTCCAACTGAGTGGGAAGGAGGGGCATCAAGCAGCTCTGGTTGTATATTACACTAGATCAAGGCAATCAGTCTAGTCTACCGCTACTTACTGTACATGTATCTAACCATGTTTGAAGCATCACCATAAGGCAAGGTGACAATGGATAAGCTTAACTCCATATTCTATGCACCTACTGACCTAGTTGATCAGATTGAAGTTCACCGCATCATTAAAAGGCAAGGTGACACTGTCAAGCCTACCTCCATTTTCTGTGCACCTGGCTGACCAAATGCAAAGCGTGACTGAAGGGTAATTAAGGTGACACTGTCAAGCCTACCTCCATTTTCTGCATGGCCTGCTGCACTGTGGCCTGGGCAGCCTGGTCTTTCTTGTAGCCCTGCTCCGTCTTCTTCAGCTCCGCCTGCTTCTTCTTGGTCTCCTGCTGGTGGTGCTTCAGTCTGGAAGAAAGGCCACACCAACAGATATAAGAACACTTCTGAAGTATTAATTACTTCGTTCTTAATTTATTCAACTATAGAGCAAGTGACTGATGCTGATTTGGGATTAGAAAAGACAAATGCACACGCAAGGCATCTTTAACTGGCATATTTTTTAAATCTATTTGCATTTCTCAAAGATAATTTCAGTGGAATTTTTAAAGACATCATTCAGCCGACTCAAACCTGGGCACACTTCATGAAGTCTAGATGTGTATTCAAAAGCAGGCTCAACCAAATGAGGCAACAACACTGGTGACAGAGCACGCAGACAACAACACAATAGATAGGAACGGACAGAAGTGGAGAATGCCTCACATGGTCTGGGCTTGCTTGGTCTCAGTCTCCGCCTTGCTGATGTCACTCTTGGCAGCTGTTTGGAAACAAAACGTCACATTCAGTACAAGGCGAATGATGAGATAATTATGTCATAACATTTGCAGTTCAGGTATTCTTCACCAGATATACAATTATAAATGTACACCAGTATAATGCAGCACAAAGGAGAGTTTCCAATTCAGACCCCTTTTTTTCCTTGGCATCATCTTGATCATAACTGAGTGCTGATGAATTCCTCTCATAAAACATCATTTTAATTTTAAAAGAAAAGAAATAAAAAGAACAAAAAACAAAAGTGAACCCTACCATAAAAAGAAAGGTGAAACTTGACTTGTTTCATATCACTAAATACACACAATACTCATACAATCCAGCTCAACTCAGGCCTGCTGCCCCACCCCCAATCCCATCCTCAACCACCACCAAATCATGCATCAACTCAAAACCTTCACATGAACACCTCTGCCATCCACACTTATTCCATTTCCCACACAAAGTGCATTAAACCCCCGTCCTTCACCCCAGAGCCTTCGCCCCCACTGATCTCCCTGATCCACACACACCACCATCACTCCACAAGCACCAACTCACCCATGAGCTGGTCGTTGAGGGACGCGTCCTCTCCGTCAGTGTTGGAGGAGAGGCCAGCGCTGACTGCATGGAAATGTTTCTGGGCAGCAGCATGGGCCTCGGCATCCTTGGCACTCTGCTCCTTCAGCCTGGTGGCCTCCGCCTGCAGCTTCTCCATCTCCTTCTGTTGGTTCTGCAGTGCAGCCTCGTCCTGCCATGGAAATGCACTGCTGTAGTGCTGCAGTTGTTTGCTGTGCTGCACCAGCAGGCACAGGTGCATGGCAGGTGCAGGCTGTGAGTGCTCTAAAAATTCCTTGCAGTGGCAGAGTGTCTGCTGACATTAATTTAAGCTGTGGCTTGGAGGCGATGAGACTACTTCAGGTATTTCGTGGTAGAATTTTGTGCACATGTGACATATCGTTAATATAAAAAACCCACATAATGTATTAAAAAGACATCAACGAAGGCTTTGTTGCAATAATTACTGCAAACATCTAGATGGCGACAAGCCAGACCAAGGGAGACAACTTGCTGCACTGCCAATAGATTGGCACTTTTTCAGACATGTCAATTTCCTCCCATCTGCACAAGTGTTCATGTGAACACACACACTTATCAAACAAATATCTACACATCATAGCCTTTTTGTCTGAAGCTCAAATTGAATGGTTTCTTTTCTACATCTAATGTTTCCTATCAGTCATCCCTCAAAACTGGCTGTAAAATGATGAGAGAATAGATATACAAGAAGGGCAAAACCCATACGACACACATCTTGACCTTGACCTTTACATGACCTTGACCTTCAGGTGACCTTAAGGTCAAGGTCAAACAACTACACCTAGCAGTGACATACACTAAGAAATGCTTTACACATTTTCCCTACCAAAATACATGTGGCCTTGACCCAAGGTCAAGGTCATCCAAGGTCATGCAACACAAAGCTGTTAATTCAAGACATAGGAAGCACAATGGTGCTTATTGGCACTTTCTACCATGAGATATGGTCACTTTTAGTGGTTCACTACCCCATTTTGGACACATTTCATAAGGGTCAAAGTGACCTTGACCTTGATGATATGTGACCAAATGTGTCTCATGATGAAAGTATAACATGTGCCCCACATAATTATTAAGTTTGAAACAGTTATCTTCCATAGTTCAGGGTCAAGGTCACTTCAAAAATGTATACAATCCATTTGAAGAGCTCCTGTGACCTTGACCTTGAAGCAAGGTCAACCAAACTGGTATCAAAATATAGGTATTACTTTGCTCTATATACCATATATAGGTGAGGTATCCAATCTAAAAAACTTCAGACAAAATTGAGAAAATGTGAAAAATGGCTGTTTTTTATACAACATTTATGGCCCCTGCGACCTTGACCTTGAAGCAAGGTCAAGTCACTAAGTATGTTTTTTGAGGCCTTGTCATCATATACCATCATGCCAAATTGGGTGTTGATAGACTTAATAGTCTCCTAGAAAAATCCAACGTTAAAGTTTTAAACGGACGCCCGGACGCCCGGACGGACGAAACGGGTGAGTACATAGACTCACTTTTGCTTCGCATGTGAGTCAAAAATCAGCCACATCAAATCTTTCATGGGATGGCTGCTCCCTACAGCAATCATGTTGGGCAATCTCCTTCATCAATGACCAGTCCCTATCCACTGACAGCAAAACCACTAGAGGACAAGGACTATATCAACACTCATTGATAAAGATCAGTTATAAATGTGTTTGGTGGTTTCTCTTTTATCCTTGTCTATCAATCATCCAAGGTTCACAGGAAAGAGCCACCTACATCAGTCATTACCTCTCCTTCATCTATCACCCATCCCAACTGACAGAACACTGACATGGGAAAGGTACCTAATAACTGGTATATGAAACAATCTGTTTCTCCCTCTTCTCCATCTATCACCCATCCCAACTGACAGAACACTGACATGGGAAAGGTACCTAATAACTGGTATATGAAACAATCTGTTTCTCCCTTTCCTCCATCTATCACCCATCTCTACTGAGTGAACACCCACAGGGGAGAGGTACCTACATCAGTCATGTGTTTGAGATGATCGTTTCTCCCTCTCCTCCATCTATCACCCATCTCTACTGAGTGAACACCCACAAGGGAGAGGTACCTACATCAGTCATGTGTTTGAGATGATCGTTTCTCCCTCTCCTCCACCTATCACCCATCTCTACTGAGTGAGCACCCACAGGGGAGAGGTACCTACATCAGTCATGTGTTTGGTGATCTCCTTTTTCTTCTTCTGCTCTGCCTTCAGCCCTTCCTTCTTGGTGTCCAGCACACTTTGCATCTTGGTGTGGTTTTTCTGGCATCCCTCGAGCTGTTCCTCCAGCTTCTTCAGTGTGTCTCCAGCATGCTGCGGGAAAAGGTTGTTTTAGTCCACATACATGTTCACAGATCTGTCAGGCAGTTGGCCTTGATGACCAAAATGTGCCTATGTGAAAAGGAACCACACCATCATCATTACAGTGTCACTTCAGCTTCCTCAGCCAAAGTAGTTCATGAGAATGTGCCAATTTTTAAAACCTTTTAGTCTAGGTTGTCCAAATATTTCACATACATCTCAATAGGACCAAATTGCATTGATAGCATTTCACATTTCTGATATGCAATGAATGGTGGATTCACAGCCAGCATTCTAGCCAAGCCTTGATTATCATGAAAACTCTCAATGTAAGTTCTTTAGGAGAAGCGCAGTGGGTGGCAATTAGTTGCAACAAGTGTGCAGTAATAAATTAAAAGGATGCATTATGAATAAGACATAACTGTCTGGATAAGAATCAAAGTGAACAAGACACAAATGTACAGACAAAAGTGATATAATTCATAAATCCTGCTGAGTAGATCAGGTACATGTGTAATTTTGCATACGAAATGCATAACAATAATTGCTGCATGACAGGTGTAACCTACCTTATCTCTTTCCTCTTCCAATTTGACTATTTCGTCATTCAGCTTTGTCAAAAGCTGCTCGATCTGCAAAAGAAGCCAAGAGTTTGTCGTGGGAGTTCAACAATATATATCACACAACAGCATGAAAATGAAAATAGAGTCAGCA
>JAWQFJ010017026.1:105000-110000 GCA_034096865.1 Theodoxus fluviatilis | reverse complement strand
CTGCAATCTTGTTTAAGGCCTCTGGAACTACCAAAGTAATCAATACATCCTTCTGTTCGTTCTCTCTCTCCCTCCCTCTCTTTCTCTCACAGTTCCCCTCCCCCCCTTCTCTCTCTCTCTCTCTCTCTCTCTCTCTCTCTCTCTCTATCTCTCTCTCTCTCTTCTCTCTCCTCTCTCTCTCTCTTCTCTTTTCTCTCTCTCTCTCTCTCTCTCTCTCTCTCTCTCTCTCTCTCTCTCATGCTCTCACGCTTAGTGTGTGTGTGCGTACAACCGCTGCTGACATACATTTCTACTTCAAAAATTGAACCTTGTCAGAAGAAGGAGATTTATTGCTTCCGAGTGTTGGAAACGGCTCTTACTTTCGGCGTATCACTGATTTACAGGAAGGTATCTGCGCGCCCATGCGTGCTGGAAAGGCGGAAGTGACGAGCGATGAATGACGCGCAGCTGCAGAGCTGTATAGCTCACGACGAAGCCGTCCTGATGCCGTACAGGTAGGTGATATGTTCTCAACGCTCGACTGGCCAAATACATAAATTGCAGGACGAAACTCCCGTCTAACACTTCCAGGAGTTTACGATTTTGCACTTTGACAGCGCTGGAAGGGTCTAGCGAAAAAGAAGAAGAAGAAAATCCCATAGTTTTTTTTTTTTTTCGTTTGGCTCCGAGCGACTCATGCTGATGGATTTAGAGTTCTACTCAAGTCAGCCGATTCGAAATGAAATTCTTCAGATATCTTGTTTACGTGCATGCACCGCTCGCAAAAACTTTCACAACTCCGAATTCTTTTCACGCAATGATATGATTTTTAAATACTTTAGCCAAGGGATGTTTTATCGTGTTCCAGAAAAAAACTTCACTCAAAACTTTTCATCACGGTCGTTTTGAGCCAAATGCTCAATCCACTACTGGCACACAACAGGAAAGCATACATACGCACAAATACACACTGTGCATGCATGCAGCGTGAAATTTAACGCTTTTGTGTACTTTCAATCCTGGAGGTACATTCCGACACAATGATGGCGCAACGCATTTGACCAAATGTGAACCAAATTTTAGGTGTCGTTTACCACCCTCGCGGATAACTATTCTACGCCTGGGTGAAGGGCCTTACAGAAGGGTGCAAATCCAGGGTCTTTGCATTATCTAAAACCAGGTTTACTTGCAAGAGCATCCAATCACGCACTTGCAAGTTTCGACACGCCGGCACAGCGAACGCCTCATCCACTAAATTCAAGTCCCGATACTAGAAACCTGTTTCATAGCATTCTAGTAAACTAGAGATTTCGCCTACCGACAAAAGTATCTGTAGCACAGTACACATCACGTCATGGAAGGTTTTTGGCCAATTTATGCAAACGGAGGTCACACGAGAGGCTTGTGGGATAGCCGATGTGCTCCCTGACATACGCCGTTAAAGTAGATCTAAGACTATTTTGCACAAAACTCTTAACTTACTCTTGTTGAGACAACAAACAAGCGTTTATTCGATACAATAAAATGTTTGTGTTGAAATGGAAACAAGTTTTGACATCTGAATGATTTCTGTAAAAAGTGGAGAGAAAAATTGTATCAGAACGAAATATTTTTGGCGCAAGGCTGTAATGCGAAAGGTCAAGCCTATTGCGCATTCATTGCGAATTGTGCCAGAGTCAATACTGACTCGGGTTCACAGAATGGTTTCAAAGCTCCCCTTGACCACAGCGCAACTTCGAGTTTCCAAACGCCAGCGCCGCGAGCGCCGCATCAGTTCAGTTCGTCCCAATAGCAGCAATGTGTTCCATAGCTTTTCGTGACCACAATGCATCTACTAGCTGCGAAACGACAACTCAACGGGCGCAGTACATGTTGAAGTCCCAAGAGCAGCAATGTGTTCCATAGCTTTTCGTGACCACAATGCATCTACTAGCTGCGAAACGACAACTCAACGGGCGCAGTACATGTTGAAGTCCCAAGAGCAGCATTACGTTCTATAGCTTCTCTTGACACACAAACTGTGACAACATTTTCCAGTATTTTAAAGACGCGACAGATTACTTTGAGAAAGGCAATTTTTTCATGCAGCAAACCACAGAGGCATTGTCGATTATCATAAAAAGAAATACACTCCACGAATATGGGTAATCGTGAAACAAAATAGATATCTAAAAGCACATTTCACTCACAAAAGATTATCCACATGAACACTGGTTTCAATGCACACGGTGAACAAATACCATCTTTACAGCACATATACATAGTTTCAGTTCCCAATGCTGAACCACTAAAGACCGCTCACCTGTTCACAGCAGTTGCATGCAATAAATTTACAGGCAAATCTAAATCGCCCTAAAACAGCGTCTTCATGCGAGGTGACGATGTCCTATGCAGATATTTCACTGCAGCCGTCATTTTGAATCGCCAGCTGTAGGCGCCATGCCCTCTGAGTGCTCGTTTTGCCGTGTCTAGCTCCCTCTCTTACCCACAAAACACCACAGCTGTGATAAGACAAGGCAGATGTGGCGGGAATCACGACCTCAGCAGACGTAGGCAGTACGTCACCAGTCCCACTACACCAGTACGCAGCCCCAGTGAATGAGTGACAGAGTGGGTGGAGTCGGTGGGTGAGTGAATGAGTGAATGAGTGAGGGGATGGGTGGGTGTGTGAGTGAGTGAGTGAATGAGTGAGTGGGTGGGTGGGTGGGTGGGTGAGTGAATGAGTGAATGAAAGAGGGGATGGGTGGGTGGGTGAGTGAGTGAGTGAGTGAGTGAGTGAGTGAGTGAGTGAGTGAGTGAGTGAGTGAGTGAGTGAGTGAGTGAGTGAGTGAGTGAGTGAGTGAGTGAGTGAGTGAGTGAGTGAGTGAGTGAGTGAGTGAGTGAGTGAGTGAGTGAGTGAGTGAGTGAGTGAGTGAGTGAGTGAGTGAGTGAGTGAGTGAGTGAGTGAGTGAGTGAGTGAGTGAGTGAGTGAGTGAGTGAGTGAGTGAGTGAGTGAATAAGACCATAAATACGCACGATATCCTACTGTATCGTCTCTCAAAACTGCGTAATTTATTCCGTCCGTTTCCATTTTGCATGAAGCATAAGGAAAAGGTATTTCCCGAGGCGTAGCACTCTTACAGGTAAATATTATTAAATATTGCTTTCTCATAGCACGTTACCCTGTATTCACTTTCAATGATACTTGCTGATGTTGAGGCGAGCCAGCTGAATTGCTAACCATGTCTTGATGAAGTGCTCATTGCAGACAGCCAGCAGCCACTGTGACAATGCTAAGAAGAAATGAGCAGCTTTGAAATTACAAGGTGTTAGATCAGACAGCTTGGTTTTTGTATCTAAACATAACAGCAGACTGATTTCTCCTCAGTTAGTAAAGTGAGAACACACAGTGCCTAGCGATAGACTCTATGGACACTCTTAGATGTCATCCCTAAGGCAGAGTATTTCTCGGACCTTCTCGAAGAAAACAGAGGGATTTGCTCACTCCTGGCTCGCCAGGGGCAGGACCCAGGGAGAGGGATGAGGACGGAGGCAGGGGCTCAGCCGGGATTCTTCAAGACAGTCTGTGGAGCCTGCGGGGGCTGGGCCTCAAATTAGGGAAATCCGTCGTTCATCAAAATTGTCCCCATCAGCAGCGCCACCATTAGGCGCTTGGAAGCCTCCTTTGAACCTGCGCCAATAAAAGACAGATCGTCGCCACGCCTGGCACCATACTGTAGGCCAGCAGGGAGGGACCAGGAGGGAAGGCTGAGCACCTCTGTCTGTCACCCTTGCTGTCCACTCTGTCTTTGAAACAACACCGACCCCCCCTTCCCCCTTCTTCCCTTCTATCCCCTTTTCCTTCCCCCTCCCTCCCCGGTCCCCCATCCCCCAAACCACCCCCCTCCTCTATCCCCAAGGGGTGACTCACAACCCCTAGACAGGAGCACAGCCTCGCTCTGAGATGGGACCGGAAGCTGGCCGTCTTCCCTAATGACACGCCGGCTTCCCGCCGTCTGCTGCCGCCTGATTGAGCTTGGGCCGCCATTTTGCCCGCCTGATCAGCCCCACAATACGCAGTCGTAATGGGCGGACGAGGAAGAGGGGAGGAGGGCAAGGGATAAGAGTAAGGAGTCGAGATGACACCATGGAGTCTGTTAGAGATAAGGAACTTCTGCGAAAGGGAGGGACAAGTTAGGAATAAGGCGTCTTAATGAGGCTCTTGATGTACAAGAGATAAAAAAATGTTCTGCGAAAGTAAGAAAGACGGCCAGGATAAGGAGGTTTGAGATGAAACTAGGAAATATGTCTGATATAAGGAAATTCTATGAGGGTAAAGGACTAAAAAGAAATAGGGAGTTTCGATGAGACGATTGAGACTTAAAATCAAGAGAGAAGGCTAGAATAAAAAGTGGAGATGGTCATGAAATCAGTGTAATGTAAGGAGCTCCTATGAGAGTAAGAGACTAGAAAGGAATGTAGCAGTCTTGACAAGGCAAAAACTGAAGCACTCCTGGTGGGCGGCGGAGACGAATCGGATCAGGCCCTCAAACTAACCATTGGTCACAGTGACATCGTCTTCTCTCAGTCTGTTAGAAATTTAGGCGTCATGTTTGACGATGACCTGTCAATGAGAGCTCATATCAACAAAGTCTGTCAGTTAGCATATTATGAGTTAAAGAAAATTAGTACCATTCGTCATTATCTTTCTCAGCAGGCCTCTAAAACGCATCTCACATCACTTGTTCTGTCTCGTCTCCACTATGGAAACTCTCTTCTCGCTGGCATCCCTGACACTCTGCTAAGCAAACTCTAGAAAGTTCAGAATTGTGCTGCTAGGCTAGTTTTTCGATGTCCCAAGCGTACCCATGTCTCTCCACTCCTACATACACTTCACTGGCTCCCCATCTCTCAGAGGATAGATTATAAACTTGCTACATTGTGCTTCAAGGTCATCAACAACACCGCACCACACGCTCTTACAGAGATTCTTACAATCTACACGCCCTCCAGATCTCTACGCTCAGCTGCTGACTCTAGAA
>JAWQFJ010017026.1:92500-95000 GCA_034096865.1 Theodoxus fluviatilis | reverse complement strand
CTGCGTAACAGCCGTTAGTATGGTGTATGCGACGGCCGTTAGTATGGTGTATGTGACGGCCGTTAGTATGGTGTATGTGACGGCCGTTAGTATGGTGTATGCGACGGCCGTTAGTATGGTGTATGTGACGGCCGTTAGTATGGTGTATGCGACGGCCGTTAGTATGGTGTATGCGACGGCCGTTAGTATGGTGTATGTGACGGCCGTTAGTATGGTGTATGTGACGGCCGTTAGTATGGTGTATGCGACGGCCGTTAGTATGGTGTATGCGACGGCCGTTAGTATGGTGTATGTGACGGCCGTTAGTATGGTGTATGTGACGGCCGTTAGTATGGTGTATGTGACGGCCGTTAGTATGGTGTATGCGACGGCCGTTAGTATGGTGTATGCGACGGCCGTTAGTATGGTGTATGTGACGCGCGTTAGTATGGTGTATGTGACGGCCGTTAGTATGGTGTAATGCGACGGCGCGTTAGTTATGGTGTATGTGACGGCCGTTAGTATGGTGTATGTGACGGCCGTTAGTATGGTGTATGCGACGGCCGTTAGTATGGTGTATGTGACGGCCGTTAGTATGGTGTATGTGACGGCCGTTAGTATGGTGTATGCGACGGCCGGAGCCCAATGACTGTTCATCAAAGAAATGGTAAGCACAAGAACTGACCACGGAGGATAGACGTAATTTTTCTGCGATCAAGATGTGTTCCTCTCTATCGTGAAAGGCTGGCACACGAGGGAGAGTCCTGGTCTCACCGATTCTTCTGCAATCCTTCCAGATCCCGACACTTCCTTTGTTGCATCAACGTTGATGTGACCTCGACTGCGCTTGACTTGTCCGTCCACATTACGGCTTTTTAAAAACAAAAATACACACACACACAGACACACACACACATACATACACACACACACACACAGACACACACAGACACACACACACGCACAAATACAGACAGACATACACGCACACGCACGCACGCAGGCACCCCCCCCCCCTACACACACACACTCACACATACACACACACAGACAGACAGACACACACACACAGACAGACAGACACACACACACGCACGCAGGCGCACACACACAGACACACACAGACACACATACACACAGACACGCACACACATACACACACACACAGACACACACACACACACACGCACGCTGGCACACACACACACACACACACACACACACACACACACACAGACACAGACACACACACAGACACAGACACACACACAGACACACACACACAGACACACACACACACACACACGCACACAGGCGCACACACACACACACACACACACACACACACAGACACACACACACACACGCACGCAGGCACACACACACAGACACACGCACATACACACACACACAAACACACATACACAGACACTCACACACAGACACACACACACACACGCGCACACACACACACACAGGCACACACACACACACACACACACACACACACACACACACAGACAGACACACACACACACTCACGCACAGACACACACACACACACACACACACACACACAGACACACACACACACACACACACACAGATAGACAGACACACACACACACACACACACACACAGACACACACACAGACACAGACACACACACACACACACACAAGCAGGCACACACATACACGCACACTGGCACGCACACAGACGCATACAACATGCACGCACACACACACGCGCGCGTGTGTCCGCACACACCTTCACTCACACACACGCGCACGCGCGCACACACACACACTCACACACACATTTACACGATAATTCATTGAACAAAATGCAGCGAAGCTATTTGGTAATTCGTACATGTTAGATCTATTTACGCCTTCAACTTTCTATCATTGTAGAAGCGAGGCAAAGAGATGAGGAAGACAGTGAAACAAGAGTGCAGTAATTAAGGCATGACGATTTTTAAAAAAAGATCCAGAATTGTATATCCACAATATGATTACAAAGGAAATAGGAATGAAAGGAAATGATAAAGATTCACGAACGTACGTGATGTTGCTGTTTTTAGTGGCATCTGGCCTATCCTGTCTCTCTCATTCCTGCCGACACCAATTCATCGGCTTGAATAAACATAACACCCGCATGAAAACACGTACACAGAACTGTACATACGCTCCCCTCTGGCTACTGGGGACTTCTCGCATTCCCACCCATCCACGCGGCACTCCGCCACAACACCAAGCCACGCCAGTCCCTGACTGAATCTGATTTATCTCCCTTGGAAACTCTTCAGTCACCGCTTTTCCCGTGCGGCCGCTATGCTGACAAAGGGAGGTAACTCACACCTCCTCCGCAGGGTGTCGGTCACCAGGGTGCGCCACCACGGCCCTGCGTCCATTAGGCAGGCGCGGGGCGGCGATTATGGTGGCAGACTGCACGCTTGGCCAGCCCGGGGGGGGGGGGGGGGGGCGGGGAGGGGTGGACAGAGGGGGCAGGGGGGCA
>JAWQFJ010017026.1:87500-90000 GCA_034096865.1 Theodoxus fluviatilis | reverse complement strand
CCCCCGACCCCTCCATTCCACCAGCACCACCCCACCCCCTGCTCGTTCCAAACTGCGAATTTCTAGAGTTCATCAGTTTCTAATTGATACGTGTTTGCACTGGCTTAGCGCCGCTTTATGGCGCAGTAACTGCAGTTTTACTGCCTTGCTGGTCGCTGGGGCATCTCAAGCAGCTGCGTTTTATCGCTCGCCTCTTCTCATCTAACACATGTTTGGGGACGCGGCCCACGGCAAGAAGGCGAAGCGAGGATCCGATAGCGGGCCTTGGCTCCGAAAACTTCCCTGGAAGATGGATTACAGCCACTGTCACACGCCAAATCACAGTCCCTGTCACAGAACGAATCAGCATAGACTTGTCGCACACTAGATGATATATCTGGTCACTCTCTAGTTCACTTTCAGCAGTCCCTTACATAAATTACAAGAACGTCACATCTTTACTCGTCACAATCACGATTACAGCCGCAGCCAATCTTAGATCGTACACATTATTACACTACAGGTTACAATCGCTTTCGCATTCTGAACGACGAACACCGTCAACATGTAGATTCCATTCGCTGTTACACTAGGGTTAACACCACGTCACATTTTACACTGGGAAAAACGCTGCCCCACACTTGATTACCAGCATTGTTACTCTTGATCGTAACCCTTGTTACGACGTAGATAAGATCTATCTCTAATCGATGAACATGGGCACCGTATTGAGCTAGATCCCGATCTCTGCCACACTGTAGATTACAGCCACTGTCACGCTATAATTACACCCACGATCACAGTAGTCACGCTTGACTTCGCAGTCAGACGCTTTGACGGTGACACAGTGGCGCTGGCAGGGAACCTCTCTGCAGCCCCGTGAATGACTAAATGGCAACTTGTATCATCCAGGTGAGGAGTTGTGTTTCTTTGAAAGGTTGTGTGTCCGCCTCTCTGCCAGTGCATCATAATGAGAGGTGTCCGCATCCCCGTGCGTATGAGGCCTCTCCAGAAAGACCTCAGTCCAGTCGTGTTGTTTCCCGCTTTGCTCTCACCTTCAAGGCAGGCGTGAAGTCCAGGGGTGAGGCTCGGTGGATTGAAAGTGTCAACGCGCGCCATAACTTTAACCGTTTTCAGATGTAATCCTCAGGCTCCATCACGACTAACTTTCAACAGATGAAGTTAAGTTCCCTGGAGCTGTGATTTGATTTTGTCTTTACAGTCCTCAAACTCCACCAGAGCTGGCGTGGCGGTATCTTGAGGAGGCCGTAAAAGAGGCGGACGAGGGAGGCGTTCTGCTTGCTACTGACAGGAAAAGGCTACTGCTGCCACCTGGGCCTGCACCTGGCTGTTTATGGCCACAGCCCCCACCTTCTTCACCACTTCTTCCCTAGTCCCCTCGAAGAATTTCTCGAAGCTTCCTTTCAACTGCGACCCAACTCAACGCTGTGGATGTTTGGTATGTTTCGTATGTACCTCGGGACGGACATCAAAAAGCAGTCTGTTGGTAGTGGTTCTTCAACTCCCATACCAGGTATGGAGGTGTAAGGTAATACCTTACAGCACTCAGCGTTCGCACTTTGTGATTCTTCCACAGCTGTTATGAAAAAGAGAGACTTATTCCGCACCAGAGTGCATTTTGACTCACAGTTAGCAGGTCCACCATTCGAATCATGCCGTTGCTCAACCTTAGAATGTCAGCAATTCTGTAGTGAACTCTGACCGACCTTTCGTAGACAATCAGTGGCGCCAGGCATGAGCTGCCATAGTCCAGCGTAGAGTTTGACGTCTGCACGCACACGCAGTAGCCTGCAGCGACAACGGAAGTAAAGCGTCTTCTCTCTCCAGGCCGAAGTAGACCAGTCACGTGTAACGTCATTTGCATAAGGTTAGATCACTCTGAACGACAAGCAGCGTCTGTTGCAGCCTGAGGGCGGGGGTCAATGAGAGATCATTTCTGGTTAAGTCTCCCAATCACCTCATCAAAGGTCCACCTCTATCGCCTTGCAAATGCAGTAGGGGCGGACCTTACTTCATTTCGCAACTCCGTCGGGAACAATATGATCCACTAGAAGCTGTCGCTCGACGGCTGAGCGTGTTTGCCTCATTACCATAGCAACATCCACCTATAGTCAGCAGGCCTGCCTGAACTGCACGACAGATTCCCACTTCTAGATCATATCGTCTACAGCGCACCACGACAGCCCACAAGGGGGCACGCCGAGCGCCCCTCATTTGCATAAGGTTAGATCACTCTGAGCGACAAGCTACGTCAGTTGCAGCGTAGGGACAGGGGGTCAATGAGGGAACGTCTCAGGGTGTGAAGGAAGGAGAGAGAGAGAGAGAGAGAGAGAGAGAGAGAGAGAGAGAGAGAGAGAGAGACAGACAGACAGACAGACAGACAGACAGACAGACAGACAGACACACAGACAGACAGACAGACAGACAGACAGACAGAGACAGAGAGAGACTCAGAGACAGAGACAGACAAAGAGAGACAAAGAGAGACTGGGAGAGACAG